>BMAV01017424.1:0-37440 GCA_019973955.1 Trichonephila inaurata madagascariensis | reverse complement strand
GCTTATGTCTTTACATTGTTCTAGAAAATTTAAAGATTTTTAATTTAGACATGTTTACGCCCATCCCAGAATAATATTCTTAGGGATACATTAGCATTTCACCTCTATTAATCATACTTGTTTATGTCTAAGGGTCAAAAGAAGATATCATTTCGACATACGTTACGGCCAGGAAGTATTTTATGAAAGCTTTTAAGCATAGATTAAGAAATGAGTTCTTTCATAACAAAAAAAAAATGTTTTTTTCCTTACAATAATCGATTCGGAATTCTGAATGAAACCGTTCATTTGTAGAGTAAAATATCAAAATAAATAAATATACAAATCTACACAGTAAAAAAACCTTTAAAGTCCGAAAATAATTTATTATATAGAATATATAAATATATATATATAGAATTTTTCAATTAAGGTATATCACATTACATATTTGCTTGACTTTTCAATGAGTATACTCTCAAATTGTATGGGAAGTTTATATTGTATCGTTTGAGAAATGTAATTGAATGTTGAAATTCAATTAAGTAATTTATTTTTAAAAAGTATTATAGATAAATGATGTCATAAAAACTGTAAAGCAATTGTTCTTAAACTAAAAATTTGCCACACACATATACAGAGCAAGCGTAAAGCAAGCTTAACCCTATTTCACCACCCTAAGTCGATAACAGCTTCTAGAAAACATAAGTTTCCCATTTGCTTTTATATGTACACGAAGAGCCCCCAAAAAAAAAAAACTGGTACACTTGCCTAATACCATGTAAGGCCCCAACGAGCACGCAGAAGTGCCGCAACACGACGTGGCATGGATTCGATTAATGTCTGAAGTAGTGCTGGAGGTAAATAACACCATGAATCCTGCAGGGCTGTCCATAAATCAGTAGGAATGTCTTCTGAACAGCACGTTGCAAGGCATCTTAGATATGTTCAATAATGTTCCTGTCTCGGGATTTTGGTGGCCAGCGGAACTGTCTAAATTCAGAAGAGTGCTCCTGGAGCCAATATATAGCAATTCTGGACGAGTGGGGGTGTCGCATTGTCCTGTTGAAATTCCCCAAGTCCGTCGAAATGCACAATGGACATAAATGGGTGCAGGTGATCAGACAGGATGCTTACGTACCTGTGCGTCTCGTGCGCCGACTATAACACCACGTTCAAACTCACTTAAATCTTGATAACCTGCCATTGTAGCAGTAGTCACCTATGAAACAACTGTGCCAGGCACTCGTTGTCTTATATAGGCTTTGCCGACCAGAGTGCCATACTCTGATTGGTTCCATATCTCTTTATTTGCATACGCATGCCATTACCAGTTTTTTTGGCTTATCAGTATATATATATATATATATATTGGTTTGTTCTTCGTTTCCGCGATTCCAGAATTTTCCCCTCCTCAGTTATGTAGGATTATGATTATATTTTATGTATATTAGTATTTGCCAAATACCTTTGAAATGTTCTAGAAATTATATCATTGCTCTTAAAATTTTTTCGGCCGTATTTAAGAAGTTAAATTAAAATATGTGAAAAAATACATAACAAATAATGATCATCAATTAAGACTACAGATAAAAATTCAAGAGATAAACAATTTTATTTTCAAAATTATTGTTTTTAAAATATGTTTTAAAAAATCGTAGATTTTCTCTTCGAATGTTCTTTTTGATATAGTCGTGTTCAAAAAGATTCAGAAAAACGTGCTGATAACATTTATATTTATTGAAAATAATATTTTAGAGATGGCACATAACACAAGATGACCTTCACAAATCGTAAAAACAACATGAAAACGCTCGAATGAAGCGCTTAGGATAGAAGCATACGTTATAATCCAAAATCTCTCAGCTTATTTAAACCCAAAACACTTCCTGAATGTTCTAAAGTCACATGTGTGACAATCTTTGCAAGCCGATTGGTCACGATCGGTGATGATGCAATATTGCATTAGTTAACTTAAAGAAATGGATGACTTGGCCCTTTTTTTTAGAACTAAAATTGCAGATAATACAGTTTTTCCGTTGAACGGGTAAATAAGAAGAATTAAAAAATGCGTGAGGTCTTGGAGAGTTTAGGACTATAAAATTAATCAAAGAAAAACTTTCTCAAAAGAATTAAAAGAGTCATTTACATATATGTGTACGAGAATGTTAAGGTATGCGACTACGTTCTGTGTGAACCGTGATTTTAAAAAAGCGCATAAATGGATAATTTTCATGATATTTAGTGTCACTTAGATTAGACTACATGTGTAAAGTTGTTTTAAGGATATTTTGACAAAAATAATTATTTAAATACAATATTTGGCAAAAATTAACTTAGAATAATCTTTTTGAAAACGTTTCTTTTGTGAAAAAAGTTTATTATAATAATATTTTCCTGTATATAGCTCAGACCTTTTTACAGAGGCTAAACTATGATTTTTGAAAAATTCATATTATTTTCAGAGTTATAACCAACTGAAACAATTATCGGCGTTTTTTTTCTTAAAATTACTCCCCTCTGTTGTCGTAAAATATGGATAAACCCACTTCTAAGGTATATATTTCAAAAATTCTAGTTGAGCCTCTGTAGAGAGGTCTGAGCTATATACAGGCAAAATATTATTATAATAGAAGCATTTTTCACAAACGGAGAACATTTTAAAAAAAGATTATTCTAAGTCAATTTTTTGCCAAAATATAGTATTTAAATAATTTTTGTCAACATGTCCTTAAAACAATTGTATACATGTATTCTAATCTAAGTGGACTAAATATCATGAAAATTATCCATTTATGCGCTTTTGCAAAATCACGGTTCCGAACGTAGTCGGATACCTTAAATAAAATAGGTAAAACCTTGTTTTTATTGTTTCATTTTAAACAATAGGAGAACAGATAAAACATTGCTATCATTCTAGGAGTATATATAATTTGTTTTTAATATACTTTATCTCTGATCTCCACTTATCAAGTAATGAAAGTGAAATCTAATATTTAAATAAAAGTGAAAACTATTTTTAACTAGCTCTGTAAAAATCAAAAGTATCTGAGGAATTTTTATACTCGAAGTCTATGTATAACATTCATTACATGCAAAACATTATGTAAACAATTTCAACGATATGTCAATACATCTTTGAAGGAAAAGGAATAAATTTATGAATTTGTTAATTCACATTTTTATCGCTTAACCCTGTTCCGTGAATCGTCTAACAAATACGTTTGTACTTACAAAAGAGCTGCGTAGGCCGAGAACTATCCTGTTGCCAAAATTAAAAGTGAAAAAATGAAAGAAAAACAAGTAATTCGTTCAGGCACAAACAAATCACCACTCAAAAATCCCTTTCAAATGGATTAGTGCTGAAGACACTTTAAGATAAGGTGGTATGTCTTTAAGTGTAGTCATTCTTCAAATGGATGCGGTAATTTTTTCCTTTTAAAGTGATGCGCTTGATGAATTAACAACGAGAAATGTGCCTTTTTTTTAATTTGTCGATTACGAGAGGTCCAATGTTTTTTTAGAGTATCTGTGGTCTCAATGTTTATAAAAATAGTATTCGTGTCTTTGAGTTGCTTAGTACCTGATTGCCGGAACCATTTTAAAAGCGCATAAATGCATTTCAGATATTTAGTGTCACTTAGATTGAATAGATGATAAAATGTTTTAGCATTATGACAAAAATATTTGTAATATTTGGTAAATTAACCTTAGCAATCTTTTTCCAAATGTTCTCTTTTGTAAAAAATGCTTCTATTGTATTAATATCTTGCCTGTATATACCTCAGACCTCTGTACAGAGGCTCAACTATGATTTTTGAAAAATTCTAATTATTTTCAGAGTTACAACCATTTGAAATAATTATCGGCGTATTTTCTTAAAACTTCTCCCCTCTGTTTTCGTAAAACATGGATAAACCGACTTCCGAGTTATATATTTCAAAAATTCTAGTCGAGCCTCTGTACAGAGGTCTGAGCTGAATACGGGCAAAATATTATTATAATAGAAGCATTTTTTACAAAAGTAAAACATTTGGAAAAAAGGTTATTCTAAGTTAATTTTTTGCCAAAATATTGTACTTAAATAATTTTTTTTTGTCATAATGTCATTAAAACAATTTTATATATGTATTCTAATCTAAGTGACACTAAATATCATAAATATTATCCATTAACACGCTTTTGCAAAATCACGGTTCCGAACGTAGTCGGATACCTTAAGGTTGTTTAAAGAGTAAATAGTAACAAAAATTAATTTTATTCTTCCGTACTTGTTTTTAAAAGGATTCGATTCAAGAACTGCGAAAATTTAATCAGTAATTTTAAGGGAAAAAAATATCGTAGTTTTTATAATTCATAAACCATATAAGCAGAAAAATATTACATACATACTTATAAATAATTTGTACAATATTCTGTATTTTTAGAAACACTGCACACAATAACATTAGATATTTTCACTTCAAAACGCGTTATTGATTAAATGTGTATTAACTTCGCATTGAGAAGCAACAAAAGGATTAATAACGTGAGAGTGAGTGGGTATTTATTAATATCACACTTTAAAAATCAGGCATGCAAAACTCGTATGTTATTACAGACCTCGTAATTTTGTGCCTCGGTCACACACACACACAAGTGGCGAGGATGACACCAAACCAATCTCTTAACTTCCACACCGTGCCAATGTGAGGACATTGAGCCAAGCAGATTTAACGTGCATCAGCCACTCAACATGGCGGTTTTTCAGTGGAATCAAGACATGAACCCACGACTCTACAACGCCAGTCACGAGTTCGTGACCATGACCACTAGACTGTCGCAGTCCTAGAGTTAATCGCGAAGGACAGCGTAATTTTTAAATACGGTCAAGTGACGAGGTCGATGTTTGAGTAGCTCCCCACTTTCCAAACTCCCTCGTCAAGCCAATATGAGGACTTTCAGCCTTGACAGATTTAACGTGACCTGGCTTCTTTATACGGCGGGTCTTTAGAGGCAATCAGGACTTAAACCCTAGATTAAATAGAAACAGCGCTGACCACAAATTCGCCACAATGATCTCTCAGCTACAGCGGTCACTTCATAATGCAGAAATGTTAAATGTTGCTTCAGAAAACGAATCTAGTAGCAGCACTCCAAAGAGACTATCAGATTTCAGCTCACTTTGCACTTTTATTGTAAGAAAATTCATGAAGAATTTTTGAATGTGACTATTTGATTAAACTTATTCATATAATCCGTGGGGTGTACGTATATCGAGTGAAAAAGCACGAGTAACGCACATAACGCACAAGTATGAAAATTTCGCATATGTGTATTTCAAAAAAAGTAAAAAAGGCGGAGAAAAATGCACCGATTGATGTTTTTCATTAAAACCAGTATTAAAACATTTTTTTTTTAAATTAAGAAGCTTTTTCAATTTTTATTATTAGTTCACTCTCTCTCTCTCTCTCATATATCTAACTTGTTCAAAATTTCAATACTTTTTATTCATCCACTCAAGTTCAAATACATTTTTTAAAACTTGTAGTGGATGACACTTGGTGTTAATACAGTTTTTTTCAAATATTAGTTCATTAATTAAATTAAATTAACGAATAAAAAGAAAGAAAGAAAAATAATAGCCCAACACCATGTATAAAGAAGAAAATTCGTTCGTTGTGTTCCTGTAGCACGTTGGACATCTAATCCAAAGGTCGTGGGTTCGAATCCCACCTGGGATGCCTAATATCTGAGAATGGGATTTCTTTTTACTATACTATTTTATTGGAATAATTAAACTTAATTAATGAATAAACAGTAACAAACAAAAATAAAAGGTCCAACACCCTATATAAAAAGGAAAATGGAAAATCGCTTTCTATTTAGTCATTATATTGTGATGCTGTCCTATATGTATATATATTTATATTAACTGTAATTATTTAATAAAAAGTAGCTAAAAAATAAAATTTTTCTTTGCTTATCTAAGTAGGGAATTGACTTAAAAAAATTTCTTTTTATATTACTTGTTTAAAATTATGATGCTTTTTATAAATGACGTCGCTTCGATTTGCCATTTAAATAAATAAAATATGCTCGTTGCCAACAACTTTTAATGGAATTTAAACAAACACCACTTCAGTGTGGATAACTCTGGACTAGAAAATAAAATAATTTACAAATACAGGGCCACAGCCCAAATAAATAAAAGATATTTATCGAAGGCTGAAAAATATTCCAGAAGTCAACACTAAATTTAATTTCGATTACCACACAATGGCTGAAAAAAGGGAGGGAGAATCAATCACACTACCACATCCCAAACAACACCTGTTGATTTAAAGCAGGAACTGAAGCCAGTTTCGCAACTCATGTAAATCACTCCGGTGTCAAATGCATCTGCACAGCGTAAATCACAGGCTAAAAACAAAACTGAAAAACAAATGCACCTTCCTGGCATAACTCTTGTCCAGTGCGACGCTTCAGTCTGACCTTGCACGCTATACATAACACACATCACAATAAAAATTGACATCACTTTCGATGGCTTTGATGAATAAAACATTTCCACCGCAGCCTACTTATTTACAACTGTTGAACTTGGAAAGGGTGGATGTGAAAAGGAAGGAGGGGATGCAAATTTGTCTGAATTAAAAATAATAAAAGTAGTGAAAAAACGCCAAAGTGTAAACCGTGGGTCGAAATTGCGTCGGCCGATTTACGCCAACGCTTCAACATTATCGCCCAACGACACGAAGAGGTGCAAACATTGGTATCTCGGGAACAAGGGCGCGTGTGCAATCGGTAGCGAAGTGTCGTTGTCTTTTTAAGGAAAAAGAGCAACAGGTGACATAGCTTAGACTTATCTTTGAATGGTGCCTATTGCTTTCTTACGAAAACCAAGATAATCATATTGTACAATAAATTCAAGCTGTATGGAATTGGCCAGTCAAACTAGTTTTGTTCTTATTGATGTATTGAACTTTCCAGACACACACACAGAGTTCTTATTCGCCAAACTGAAGCATTGTAACTTAGCAGTAACAAGTAATATAAAAAAAATTTAAGTCAATTCCTACTTAGATCAACAAAGAAAATTTTGTTTTAGCTACTTTTTGTTGAATAATTACAATTAATATAAATATGTATATACGTAGGACAGAATCACAACATTCAGTGGTAATTAATTTTTATTAATTATCATAAAAGCATCGCGTATTGTCATCCAAAACAATCGCCTATATAAAATTTCAGTTTAACTGAATACTTTAACACGTGAGAATAAAACCATTTCACACACAAGTTTTGACACAAGTCGCCAAAAGGGTCGCTAAGTCGCCAAAAATGATGCCAACGTGGTTGTATTTGTAATTCTTTAAATAATTGGTTTTAATCAATTAATTTTAATTAATTATTATTATATTATTGTATTGTCATCCAAAATAATCCTGTACATAAATTTCAGCTCAATGGAGCGCTTTAAAATGTATTTTATTAAGGATTGAAAATTCCACCAAGATAAATATATAAATATATAGAGATTGTGGGGTAATATAGTAGGAATTGTGTGTGAAAAAATTCGTTTTCAAATTTTCTTTCACAATAAAAACAATGGTTTTGACTGATAGCGTATTAACACAACAGTGACGTAACATACACCCCCGAAACCACATCACGGGGTGCAGGATTCTTGGCGTTTCAAAACCTGACTTTTCAGGGAGGTGGTCCCAATATTCTCTGTTACGCTAATGTAACGCCACACTCTTTGAAGTTATACTACAGCTATTGGCGATGGATCTCTGAAGTTTTGAATCTCAGCTGCATGAGATTCAAAATTTCCATTCTTCAAACTTCCCCACCACACCGACATAAGGACTTTAAGCTTCGACAGATTTAACGTGCATCAAACTGTCTATACGGAGGGTCTTTTTGTGATATTAGTATTCGATAGAGTGAGTGAATATTAACGTCGCACTGTTCGTCACACGAAGGCTTTTGGCGACGGACCTCGTAATTTTGAACCATGGTCAAGTGACGAGGACGACATCTGAGCTGACACTTCCTCTCCTAACTACCACACCACATTAACGGGAAAGTCTCGACAGATTTAACGTGCATCGCTCCCTTGAACAGCGGGTCTTTAGTGGTACTGGACTCGAATTAGTGACATGCCAGCCACGATCCGATACCTTGACCACTAGACTACCACAGCCTCTTTGATAGAGTGAGTGAGTATTTATTAAAATCGTACTAGAAAGCAGCGATTATTGGCGAAGGACCTCGTAATTTTGAACCTCAGTCAAGTGACGAGGACGACATCTCAGCTGACACTTCCCCCTCCTACTTCCACACCATGTCAAAGGCAAGATTTTGAGCTTCGACAGATAAACGTGACAGTTTCCTCTGCACGGCAGGTCTTCAGTGACACCAGGGCTCGAACTCATGACACGTCGGTCACGAGGCTACCGCGGCCTTTTAAGGACTTGAGAAAGAAGCAACCAGGTGACCAGCATGGTCGCGACCATGACCACTCGGATACTAAATCCACATAAAAAGCTTGAAAGTTTCCAGGATATTTGAGACTTAGAGAGGACTACTGCTACGGATTGACTCACAATTCTGAATTTCAACACTAATTTTTGCAGTCCACCGAGTTTGATTGAAAATATGTCTTGAGAAAATTACGTCTTAAATGATTCATAATATAAATATTTTAAGACTTGACTGTAATTCAAACACGATTTGTTTAGTTAAAAAGGCTAAAACGGCATTTTTCAAATAGCTGTAAGTTAAAAGTATCCTACAGGAATTATATTTCATTATGAAACTTTCCGCTATGTCCGTATTTTAATATAGCATCAGAAGAAATGTCCCGTCTTGTTAAAAGACGGAAAAAAACTCGTGAAAAAGTGAAGCAGTAATGAATCCAAACTGGCCAGAGAATTTCTGTCGTCAAACAAAATCTTAAAGCTCTGAACCTAAAACGTTCCAAATTAACCAGGCTTCAGTTTCTGGCACCAAAAATAAACAATTGCAACAAAAAAAAAATGAGATAAAGAAGCCTCAATGCATAAAAGAAATAAAAAAAGAAATAGATTTAACATCCATTATATAATGGTTAATTATTATTTTCGCCAAAGAATACAAATAAACACCACATAAAATTGCACGAGATAGATGGTGATATAATCTCTCATGATTTTTATTCTATTAGATCTAAATTGTTATTCATATGCTTGATAGAAAAAATAAGTAGATTGATCTTAGTCAGAGATTATGAATTATCAGCTACGACCAGGTATTGATTCTCAAGAGGAAAAATTCATAGATAATTGAACAGAGGTGATCGATAGCATGGATTAGAAGAGTCATTCTCTCACCTTGGATAGCTGAGAATAATATAATATTAAAATGATCAATCACGGCGCCTAAGCCTCATTATATTTCTTAACATAGACTATAGGCATTTATTAATTAAAAAATACGAATCTGATCTGTGGTTAAGATTTTGGGAGAATAGTGAAAAATCTAAGAACTTAGGAACAGCATTCCTGAAAAATGAAATTATTTTTAAACAAGTGGGGTGAATAAAAATTTTTTTTAATGTACCATGTTTTTATAACGGACTAAAAAGTATGTAATTCTGTTCATTTTTTTTATTTCTGCTGTTTTGTCCTCTCTCTTTTTTTTCGTCTTTTTCGTTTTCTTCATCTTTCTCTCCTCCTTTTCCTTTTTTTTTCACATTTTCATGCACTGTCATCCACTTCTGAGCTATGGTCCAAATTTCAAGTCTCTAGCTCATCGGGAAATTAGTTTAAAATCAATTACAAAATTCCACCCGGACAGACATACAAGAAAGCGAGTTAATAAAAACATGGTGAAATGTGCAAATGTGCTTAAGAATATTTCTTTTCCGCAGTTTGTAGTCATTTGAATAAGGAATAAAAAATGTGTATATAAATTAAACAGTATACTCTAAAATTCTACAGATGTACCTATGAGAAAAGAATTTTTCTACAAAAATTCTAAGAATAGGAAGTAATAAATATGATCGTTTATTTTTTATCATTGACTTCAAACTATCGCTAATTTCACATTGATTAAAACACAGGCGTCGGCAACCTATGGTACAACTGCCACATTTGGCACACGATACAATTCTCAATGCCATCTACACTAACCTACAAATTTGACAATTTTTGAGAGGATAGAAGTTAACAATTTTGAAATGGAGCTTATTGGATTAACATCTTCAGAATTACGGAAAGCAACATTGACGGAATTACGGGGAAAAAATGAAAGTAAATATCGATACATCGACACAGCTATTTTAAGTTATTAGATGTCATTACTAGAGAGATTTGATTCTGCATATCTATATGATAAAATCTTTTGTCATATGAAAAATATTTTGAGTCTGCAAAAAAGTTGTTTGATAACTGAATGTACAGAATCGTGTCAAATTGAAAGTCACAAATTATACCCCTATTATATCGATATGAAAGCAGAGCGGTGGATGTGGACAAAGTTCGCATTAAAATATTTTTTAAACTATATTTGAGAGGAATACTTATATTTTAAATCATTTCTTATTTTAAAATGAATATGTTTAAAAGATACATAGTACATAATATATGTATGTATTTAAATTTTTTTTGTTTATGTTGTTCTTTATGTTAATAAATATTTTTAAATTAGGGCTCTTCAACCTTTCGCGTTCGAGGGCCAAATTAATTAATTTAAAATGATCTATGGACCACATAAATAAATTCGGGGATCCTCGGGCCACAAGACTGTCAAATAAATATATAAATAAATATCAGGAAATTTATATTAAAATGGGGAAGAGATTGTGTTTACAGATTTGTGTACATGTATATATGAAAAAAAAAAAGTAAAATGTAAGTCGAATTAAAATATTTTGCAAACCTGTTAAAGATAAGAGTCCACCTTTTTTCCGAAAATTTCTGAGATTTTATGCATAGTCGGATTTTTTTTTATATTTGAAATTATTTAAAATACAGTGAAATTTTTGAAAAATTTGTTATTTTCAGAAAATTTTATCTCAATTGGATATTAAACACATCAGTGAAATGTTTTAAATATCAAGAATAGAAAGAAAAAAAATGGCGTTTTTTATGACAAAAAGCAACAAAAAAAATTTTTTTTTTCTTAAATTGCCGTATATTCACACGAGGGACCACTAAAATGCCTTGAATGGGCTACTCGTTGCCCTTGGTTGAAGACCCCTACTTTAAATGATGCAAAATTAATATATAATAAAGCTGTAAATCTATGCTCTTGACCTCTACTCCCTAACTCTGCATGTATTATCGTGGGAATCGAATTGTTTCAAATATTTCCTACAGTGTGGCACCCTGAATTTTGCTGGTAAATTGGTTTGACACGCCGCAGCCACAATGTTGCCGACCCCTGTTATAACAAAAAGCAGTATCTTACTTCCCCATCAAAAGCATTCAATCATTTATTAGAATTCCAAATCAAAAACAGTTTTAAAAAGTGTTGTAAAATTGAAACGTTTCAGAAAAATCTCGTTACCACAAGTGTTATCATATAATAACTTTCTGTTCATAAATCCACTTAAAAAAAACTCGCTTCGTCACAATGTTATTTTACATAACATCGGCTTTCTAGTTTCGGTAGCGAAGATAACATCAGTGTAAAACTTAATGGCACTTCACAGTGGTTTGACCACCAAGCATGCAGCGTTTTGGATGGGCATACTTTTAAAGATAATTTATTGACCATCCAATTACACGATTTTATCTTGCCGTCGCGATCTTTACTCCGTTTTCTTTCTTTCTTTTTTAATCATTCTTTAACATAAGTCTCTTTAAAGAAAAACTATAACAAGTTCTTCCACTTCAGCTCTGTAATGTCGTGGACTCTAGAACTATCGAAGAATATCTGAGAATATTCCAAAGAAAAATTCAAAAATTTCTGAGCATATTTGGCCTGATATCGTGATATCTCGTTTAAAAAAAACTAGAAATAGAAATAAGAAAGTTTCCAACTTCAAATGATTCATTTAAAATGGAATATGTTTTACCCTTGAGGAAATTTGACATCTTGTAAAGAATTTTCTCTCAATGGGTTGTAAAGAATTTTAAATAAGACACAAAAACTAATGTAATTCCAGTTTTTCGCCAATATCATTATTATTTGGCGAGGTTTCTCTTTTAAACGTGCCTGGAAATCATAAAAGGGGTGACTTCATGCAGCACTTTTTCCCTATCACCATAATGTTGAAAAAGGACAAAGTTTAAAATAACATTTTTGAAAAATTGACTGGCTCTACAATCCACAATTTTTGAAGTGCATTTATCGCATGATGATTGTTATTTTAATAAAAGTATTTAAAAAAATTCGAGTAATTTTATTTAAAAAAATTACATCTGGAATAACATGGAGAAAGCTTCCAAACAATGAACATTGATGTACATTTTAACCCTTAACTTCGCAATGTTGCATTTCTGCAGCATATGATTTATTTTAATTTAACACACAGACTCAATATTTTTTTTAATTATCTACAAATCACTTATCTGAGAAAAAAAAGATTACTGCAACGAAATACATGCTAATTCTGTCACTAGATGGAAGTGCATTTTTTCCAGAAATCACAACAATTATAAAAATCTCTGCCCCAAGAACTGTGTTTTTGCTATAAAAATAATCCATTATATTTTATGCTTACTCTTGTAAATTGACAAAATAAATTACCAGGGAAGAAATTTAAAAAACACTTCATGATAAATAATAAAATCCTCATATAAAAAAAAGTTTTGTAATTTACAGCACTACTGCGCAATGTTGCATTTCTGCACCAAACAAAAGGACTGAAATTCAATTTAAAACAGCTTAAATTTTTTTATATATTTTTCCCTTTTATTATTACTCGAGAACTAGCTGATATAATTTGTTCATAAAAATTTAAAAAATTGCGAAGTTAAGGGTTAACCAGTAAATTTTTTCGAATGATTTCTTCGACACACGAAAATCTCTCATTAAAATATAAGATGAGTTGATGATTAAGTGTTTCTTGTGTTGTAACACACTTCTGAAAAATTGTGATTTGAAGTAAACACTTTTACTCTTAAACAATACATGCTCTAGCACATTTATTATTAAATAATGCATTTAGTTAGAGTAAAAATTTAAATTGCATTAGGAGCAGAAGGAGTCACAATGAGTGTGTGACAATTATATTCACGTCGCACTATAAAGCTGTACGAGGACTAATTGGCGACGGACCTCGTAATTTTCAACCATCGTCAAGTGACGAGGGTGACACTTCAGCAGGCCCCTCTCTCCTAACTTCCAAACTATATCATTGGGAGGACGTTTGAGTCTCGATAGATTTAACGTGCATCGGCTTCCTCTACATGCGGGGCTCGAACTCATGACACTCCAGCCACGAGTCCGTGATCTTGACCTCTAGGCTATCGAGACCACTTTTCATGAAGGGGGGAAGTATGAGGTACACGTTAAAAAAATTAATTTCATTAAGAATATGTACTATCTAATTCCATTTTAAATGATTTGTGGATAATTATTTATATTGAAAAATTAAGACATTATAACGGTTTATAAATTGAAAGACAACTTTTCTTCTCAGATTAGTTTTGTTTAACTCCATCAAACAATGAGAATGAGAGTTTTATTATTGTCAATGAGAATGAGAGTTTTATTACTGTCACACTATAAAGCACGTCCTCGGTCAAGAGAAGAGGACGACACCTAAACTGGCACCACCATTTCCTAAATACTACACTATGTACACACCAATGGCAGGATATATTGAGCCTCGACAGATCTAAGAAGCAGCGACTCCTTCGACATATGGGGTCCTCAATGGCACCAGGACTTGAGCCCGCGACACTCCAGCCACGAGTTAATGACCATAACCACGAGGCTACCACGGCCATTTAAATCCAACAAATTCTTTAAAACAAGTTTCATTTTAAATGAAAAAAATTATACAGAAATAAAAGTAAGCCTGACAGCAAAATTTTCTCACGTGTCATTCAAATACATAAAATACACTCTATGATAAAATATTTAAGTTATAAACAATTATATACTGAGCAATTTCTCGATTTTGATCATTTGAATTTCTCGAAATAGAAAAGGCTTCAATAGTAATTCATAGACATCCCCTAAGAAATCAATTGGTCAAATGATTGCAACAGAGATACGATTTGATGATATTTTAATAGACACGATTTAGAGCTTATACCTGATTTAGTGGATGAAGGAGTTAGATAATATCAATAAAAAGAATCAAATGCTTCAAGGTTTTGAAAAGGAAAAAGTTTTCTGAAACTTCTTTGTTCCTTAAATGATAAACGACTTTAACTTCACTTGTAATTATGATTTTATTGTTTTAAAATGATGGAACATAAAGAAATAAAATTGCACGTAAAGTCTGCATCATTAAAATGTGGATTATTCAGGTGGAAAAGTTCAAAAGATGATGTAGAAATTCGATGTAGTTATTATTCATTGAAAGGAATTATCACGAACAAAAGGATTGCAATGTAATGAAACATTGTAAAATAAATAAATTTCGAGTAAAAATATTTTTTAAATATTTTTAGATGTTATATTTAATTACAAAAATATGACCAAACGACTTTCAGATACATATTTATTCAAGTGGTACTTATAATTTAATGAAATTTTAAAACTATACCAGTGTTTATTATAACGTTTTACTGTAAAGCAGCGGTTCTTTAACTGTGGTCCACGACCCCAGTGCCTTCCTAGGGGGTAAATGAAGGCCTCTCATTTAATGTCAAAATTTCCCTCTTTTACAGACTCTGAAAAGCTTCGTAGAAAAATTTAAAGATGTGCCAACCTAGACTAGATCACTAAATTGCCGCAAATAATAAAAAAACTCTACTAGAACATGTATTTCAATTAAGATTATAATTTCAGTTATTTTTATTATTTGCAACTACACAACCTTTACTATGACGTTATATTTTCAAAACAAGTAATGTAAAAAAAAATTTAAGTCAATTTCTACTTAGGTCAACAAAGAAATATTTTATTTTAGATACTTTTTATTAAATAATTACAATTAATATAAATATGTATATACATATGGCAGAATCACAATATTAAAAAGACAAAATAGAAAGCGATTTTCCATTTTCTTTTCTATATATGGTGTTGGACAATTACTTTTGTTTGTTACTATTTATTCATTAATTAATGAATTAGTATTTGAAAAAAAGCTGTATTAACACCAAGTGTCATCCACTACTAGTTTTAAAAATGTATTTGAACTTGAGTGGATGAATAAAAAGTATTTTATTAACGATTGAAAATTTGAACAGGATATATATATATATATATATATATATATATATTATTCTCTCCTTGAGACATTCATTATTGTTCTCTTTTCTTAATTTCATTTTAATATATTATCAGGTTTTTCATCCACGTGTTGTATTAGGCTTAACTTTTTCAACTTGGGGGTGTTGTTGTTTTTTTCTATTATGTCGAAAATTTCTGCTGTACGGGGAAGGTTGGATCCATAAAGCATTGCTAACTCTAATTCGCTGGCCTAATTCAGCGACAGCTTTAGAAATCATAATAGGTCTCCAGTTTAGTCCAAACTACTTTTTTGTATCTACATTTGTTGTGTCCAGTGAATTCCAATTTCTTCCTTCTTTAGCACTGTAGGTTCTAGGACTTCTTCACCTTTATTTTATTTTACTATATATATATATATATATATATATATATATATAAAGGGAGAGTGTGAGCTAATATTAGGCATTGAAAAATAGTTGAAACACTTATTCAAATAAGTCTGTATAAGTAACAAAGGAGTCTTAAGATTATTGAGGAACCTTTAAATCACTCAGTCGAGTGTTGGGAGTCAGGTAGGAATGTTCAAAATCTTGGGGGTTCACGATGTTAAGCTGGTGCACAGCGATCGAAACTCTAAGAACCGCTGCTCTAGGGTAAGAAGAGAGCTATTGACAACGGACCTCATAATTTTGACGAGGACGACACATGAGCTGACACTTCACTCTTCGAACTTCCCCACCACGCCAAACTACTACAACTACTACAACTTCCCCACCTACTACAGATTTAAAGTACATCAGCCCCTCAACAAGATGGGTCCTAGGCACTGGGTACTAGGTTTCCACTCCGCTACTCAACAAGGGTGGCTACGATTTAATTCTTATAAATAAATACATCCTAACTGTATAGAGCTTTATATTTCCGATATCACAGTATTCGATTGGATTAAACTTTTATTCTCTATCTAATTTTGCTTCAAAAGACAAGAGAGAAAGAAGCTATATAATTTTCAAAATAATACTTAAGTAAAAAACTCATTTTTAAAATAAAGTTCAGTTTTAAAATGAGTTTAAAACAAGTAATATAAAAAAAATTGTCATTTCCTACTTTGAATGGATAAAGAGAACGCATTTTATTAATTGAAAATTTGAATAAGATTATACATTTATATATATAGGGAAAGAGTGAAGTAATAGTATGTGTGAATTGAAAAAAGAGCATGATTTGTCTGCATTGTTGTAACAATGCCCAACCGGTTTGGCTAATTTGGCTGAAAAACAGGTTTTCGATGCCAATTTTTGTCTTTGTTTTAACAGTTACATTGTTACAACAATAGAGACAAATCTAAATTGGCGTCAAAAACCGTTAATTAATTAAATTTAATTTAATTAATGAAGAAAAATTTGAAAAATCTGTATTAACATCAAGTGTCATCCATCCAGTACATGTTTAAAAAAATTATTTGAACTTGATTGGATGAATAGACAGTATTTTATCAACGTTTGAAAATTTGAACAAGATAAATATATAAATAAATATATAGAGTGAGCTAATAGTAGGAATTGAAAAACAGGACATTTAATTAGAACAATTCATTAAATTTAAGACAGTTATAACATGTAAAAAAAATAAATTCATTTTTATTTTAAATTATTTTGGTGGTCATAATTATTTTTATTGCCCATCGATTTTATTGACCATGTAATTGATAAAAGTCTTCGCGGTACAAGATTATTTTCTGATCAGAAAAATTTTCATACACATTTAAAAACATATCACACAAGATAAATCGTTAAATTCTCCAACAGGGTTCTCCGGAATTTTTTTTTAAAGATATTACAAAAACTGAATGGAAAACAAACTACATGTTGCTTCATTTTTCTTATTTCTCCCCTTTTCATACTAAAGAACTTGAAAATTTTAAACTCAGTCTTTTCAAAATAAAAGGACACAATTTAAAATAAACTTTTAAAGAAACTTTTAAAGAAATTCATGTAAAGCAGAAATTTCTTTCGCATGTCAACTCCCAAATAAATATATAGAAAATTACTTTATTCAACAACGCTTCGTTATCACAATTATTATAATCAGTGATGTCATTAAAAGTAAAAGAAAATAACAGCAGATGAAACCATTAGAAAGATAAGGATAAAAAGAGAGCACGATTCTTTTTAAAAAATCGTGATTAAAAAATTCCGCGCAAGAAATTTTACAGACATAAATTCCTTCCTAATAAATATTTTATAATAATTTACGACTGAAGAAATATATCTTCCTGGACTCCAACTGGCGATATATTCTCGATCAATACGTCTACGATTCTTAAAATAAGTGAGGAATTAGTTTTTGCAGGTTTTTTGTGCACGCATGCGTCTTGCGAGACATTATCACTGAAAACACAGACGCTTCAATCGACCTATTATTTCGATTTCTTTTACTATTTTATTATTCAAAAAATTATCTACTTAAAATTAAATTCTACTCGATGTTTTGACTGAATTTCTTTACAAAAAGACTTAAAAAGACTTAAAAAAACTTTAAAAAAGTTAATAATAAAAAATGTCAGAGTAAAACTAAATTTATAAGAAAAAAATAATTCAAAATTAAAAATAATTCGTCTGAAAAACAATTCAATGTGATACATAGATTTTTAACCATGTAATTATGAATTTTTACTCTGGCAATATTGATATTAATATTAAAAATTAATAAATCTTTGTTGCGTTATTTTTTCCTCCTTTTTGTAACCAATTCTTTTCGTCGTTTCGTAGCTAGTGATCATGTGAATTCCACAGTACTAGTGCTATTAAACACCCGCCGTGTAGAGGCGATTATCCACGTTTAATCATCAAGGCTCAAAGCCCTCCCGTTGGTGCAGCGTGGTAGTTTAGAGAGGGGTGCCAATGCAGGTGTCGTCCTCGTCACTTGACCGTGGTTCAAAATTACACGAGGTCCGTTACCAATAGTCCATGTGTTGCTTTATAGTGCGATTTTAATCAACACTCACTCACTCAACATTCTGCATTTTTAAGCTCTAGCCCAAACTACACAGTGATCTTAGTCTTAAAAATGTGTTATTTTGAAGTGATCTGAATTAACTTTCGCAAATAAACTACTTACTCAGAATATGAAAGAAAATATACGATAAGCACTGGGGGGAGGGGAGATAAAAGTATACTTTTTTCTCTTATTAAATTATATGAAAATTATAGCCGCGTATTTTGGACAATTATGTGATTCCATTTGAAGACTTAATTATATTTAAAATTTCAATTCAGTTGAATTTAGAAGGAAAAAGAAACTGCGGTAGATCTTTTGGATAAGATTTTTTTTAAAAAAAGTGTCAATATTTTTACGAAATTCAATTTACAATTTATGCAATATGAGAAAAAGCACCAAAAGAAAACTTTTGCATGATCAATCGTTACGATGGAAAAACATTCTCTATAATTAACCATTTATATATACCAAAATAGAACTAAACAACAATATACAGGAAATACAATACATAAATTCTAAATCAAAATAAATGAGCTGGAAAAATTTAAACTAGTGAGTGGTGAGTGAATATTAACGTCGCACTGACAGCTCACGAGGCTTTTGGCGACGGACCACAGTAATTTTGAACATGGTCAAGTGACGTGGACGACACCTGAGCTGGCACCCCCTCTCCTAACTACCACTCCACACCAACGGAGGACGTTTCAAGCCTTCGATTTAACGTGCATCGACTTCCTCCGGTCTTCAGTGGTAATGGTTCTCGAACTCTACTATGCCTGCCATGGTCCGATACCTTAACCACTGGGCTACCGCAGCCCTAATGGAAAACTGGAAAAATGACAAAACTTAATTTATATAATCAAAATCTAAATAGGTATTATAAAAACAGGGAAATCTTAATAAATTCAAATGTATCTATTTAGCAAGTAAAATAAAACATACCTATATTTTCGAATCGTTTTTAAGGGGAAAAAAAGGGCTTAAATGCTAACACAAGATGAAATCCACCGACAACTAACTATTGGATCTTCTGAAGTTATCTAAATGGCACATCCAAACTTCCTCTTCAAATTTCAGATTCAGAGTCTCATCCACTAAACCTTGATAATCCACCACAACCAACGCTCACACGTGCTTTTTGGTAAAAGAAGGAAGAAAAACAAACTTGAGGTTCAAGACACTGACGAACGTGGTCGTCACCTACACACTCTGAAGGCAAGCATTCCTGTTGCAGAAGCTACCTACACTCAGAAAGCAAGTGTCCGTGTACAGATCCCATGCCCACATCTATCGGAAAGAATTCAATGGTGTGAACTTGAAAATTTTTTCTTTTAATTTCAAAAATTAAAGCATCTGCTTTTTTAACACATAATAGAATTGGGTCTTGCTCAAGAAATTCAAATCGAAATTGAAAATTTTGGTTTTGTTCAAGAAAAGGAGTAAGTGCATATTAAAATGCAATAATTCCTTTGGAATAACAAGATTTTATGAAGTCAAATTCAAAAACAAAAATTCAACAAGCAAAAAAACGAACTAGTAATACTATAACCAAAGAAACACGGGATAATGATTCTTGTATAAAAGATATTTATCTTTCAATAATTCAACGATCATAGATATAGTTGAAAGATAGCCCAAATAGAAAACAAATATATTCGTAATTATTTTTTTAGATGTCAGCCTGATGCTTTATTTGAAAATAAGGCAGCAGGAAGGTCCTCCCTACCGGGAAATACAAAAAAATTTCCAAAAATTGATTAATAAATAAAAGAAGGATTTTATTGTTTGAGACCCTTAATTTCAATAATGAGAGTCTTGGGAGAAATAAAATCAGAAATTTAAAAACCCATTGATCTTTTTATTGTAAAGAATAAGTATTTTTACAGCTTTCTTTTCATTTAAAAAACAAACAAAAAAACATTGCAGTTGTAAAAACGACGTAACATGACTTTTCAGACGGCAGCAATGAAATACTACATATCTCCATACATTCAATTAAAGTTAAATAATATTTTTCCACACACACATCAAATATTTCAGTTCCGTATATTTTCATGTATAAACCGAGAATTTTCGGAACGTTTTTTACAGTGACAATAAAGGAGTCGGCTTATATACAGATCCACTCATCTCGGGATAAAAAAGAAAATTTAAGAAAAAACGGTTTAAAAAATCATTTTCGATTGGCTATGCGCAAGGAATTTAAGTTTTTCTTACTTTGGGTATTTTAAATAGAACTTTTATTCTAAGAGAAGAAAGTAACATTAACCCTTCAAACTGAGTGCCAGAATTCGAATTTGGATATCTGAAAGCATATGAACATCATTCAGCGAGTTTTCTTCCAGGGTATAAAACATAGGTCGAGGATAACGTGCCGTATACGAATTTCTCTTCTCTCTCATTTTGCCAAACAAAACAAAACAAACAAAACAAAAAGGCACAGAAAGTAAGATTAACACGGATATTGAATAAGTTAGCAAATGAATGTAACAAACGATTTAACTTCAGACAGGGTTGCCTGCAATAAAACAAACATCAATGGCGCGTCTGGCGTTTTACTTTACAACAATTTAATTGGAAAATATTCCACCTATCTTATCCGTAAAGCAACATCTTTGTCATCATAGCGACATGTACGAATTTCAGGAACTTAATTTTACGATTCGGCTTAAGTGCGGGTTTGTAATTTTGGGTAAATTTCTAAAAAAAGAACGTATTTTCGGCTTATATTCGGAAATATACGGTATTATTTGTCGCATGAAGAGTACTAAATCTTCTTATAACGTACATTATAGACGAAATTAAAAAATTATACTAACATTTACTGTGATATAAGAAATATAATGCTTTTACTTTTAAATAAGTACTGAGTCAACAAATACGCTTGCTTAAGAAACGCTTATTTCAATTTTACTTCATTCTCTTTCCCAAATCCAGTTCTTATTTCAACAAATAGTATTAGGATAAGAACGATTTTTTTCCAAAAAATAACCTTCTACTTTATCATGAGAACAGGACAAAGGAATAGTAGTTAGCCCTCCAGAGCAATCTAAAGGCATAATACGTCGCCTTTTACGTCCTCCGTATGGAAACGAGTTTCAGTAACGCCCTTTAAGTAATTAATGTGTCTGATGCTGAACAAAATTAGATATTAGCCGAAAAAGATCTTGCTTATTATACCCCATAAAGATGCATTTAAATGTAGGTGCTTTTTTTGAAGACGGGGCATTTTCCAAGAAGGATTGCGTCTTTTTTTCCTCTTTCGGGTCTACTTGAGATCAATTTAGTGCGTAGGTATAAAACTGGTATCCTTAATACTTTGTAGCAAGATTGGGTAAAGAATATCTATAATGATATATAAATAGAAAACTAAACATTGCTACAAATTTAAAGTAAAATTTTCAACGATTTTCAACAGATGCGATTTTAACTACCGTATAAAATCCGGCGTATAACACGCCCTTTTAACACAAACAAGTACTATAAAAAAAATTAAGTTAATTCCTGCCTAGATCAACAAAGTAAGATTTTATTTTAGCTACTTTTTGTGTGTTAAATAGTTGCAATTAATATAAATATGTATATACATAGAGGACACAGAATCACAACATTAAGTGGTAATTAATTTTTATTAATTATCATTAAAGTATCGTATTGTCATCCAAAACAATCGTGTATATAAAATTTCAGTTCAACTGAATGCTTTAAAAAGTGAGAAAAAACCTTTTCAAGTTTTGACACAAGTCGCCAAAAATGACGCCAACGTGGCTGTGTGTGTATTTGTAATTCTTTAAATAATTAGTTTTAATCAATTTATATTTTTATTAATTATAATTAAACTGTTATATTGGCATCCAAAATAATCATGTATATAAAATTTCAGATCAATTCAGTGCTTTAAAATGTATTTTATTAACGATTGAAAAATCCACCAAGAGAGATAAATAAATAAATATAGAGAGAGTGTGTGAGCTAATAGTAGGAATTGAAAAAGAGATGAACTTAAAAAAGAATTAGATTTCTATATCCATCGAAAAATACTGTTTATTTAAAAGAAATGACATTCCTTACGAACTTAAAAAGGTTGTAGTTCTAGAAGTGTGCAATTTTTTTCAAAAACTTGGGCTAATACATCGAATAAATGACTGCAAAACGCAAGATCATTGCACACGTACATTTCAGGTTTCTTCATAAAAAAATTTAATTTTAGTTTATTATAAAAAAGTTTTTTAAAAAAAAATAACACTTATGCGAGTTTTATTTATTATATTAAATTTCACCGGATGCTCTGTTAGTTTCAAAACGCAAATGATTCACAAACTTTCATAAAAAATTATCCATAACACATATTAAAATCAGAGCGTTAGTATATAATTTTTCAAAATATGAATTTTTAGAATCTTTTCTTATTGCTAAAAAGATCCTTTTTTAGAGACATTAGCATCGGAAATCGTAAAAAGAAAAAAATAAAATGGAAGAATTATAATTTTAAAACTATATTCCCGTCTTTCAAATTAAAAAAAAAATTATATATAATGTTCAACAATTAATCATCTCTATATTTCATTAGACGGGTAATTTTACCCCAGGGGCATTAAATATAAATTTTTCAACAATTTACATGGTTTACAAATTTAAATCCACTGCGTGAGTGTGCGCGATTATGTTTACGAAGCAACCGATTTATATAAGAAAAATAACCTTTGCTACCTAGGATATGAAAGATTTTCTGCTATTAAAAAAATCTTATATAATATATTTGCAAGCTCCTGATAACATCCCCTCAGGGGGTTCACCTTCTTTAGGTGGGTACGGGTGTCACAATCCCGAGGTACCCTAGTGATCTTTTCCTTTTCCCAAGGGGTTTACTATCTTTGGTAAACACGGGTGTCACGACCCCGGGGTACCCCAGTGATCCTTCTCTACTTTCGACCCTCCATCTTGTCTCCTTTTCTTCTTTTCCCGTCCAGACCACAGACCTATGAATGTTTGGCGCAGTATAGCCAAAACTGGCTCTTGCGCCATAAAACACCAAACTCACTCACTCCTGATAACATATTATGGTGAAAATAACTATATAATACTAGGTAAGTAGTGAAGGAAAAACAACATATATATCTTATACCTATAGCAAAACTTATAAGTTTTGACAAGCTCATCATTTAAGATTACCGTAAAATCCGGCGTATAACGCGCACCTATACTTTAGAGCTGAAATTTTTAATTTTTAGATATATTCGGCGTATAACGCGCACCCCCTTTTTTACAAAGAAACTGGAAATGTACGTATTCAAAGCTCTTATGTTTTAAAGTCATTTATTAGGTGTAGTATCCTAGGCTTTTGTGTGTGAAAAAACAATATATATATACTTCTAGAAATACAACCCTTTAAGTTCATAAGAAATATCATTTCTTTTAAATAAATAGTATTTGAATATATATAGAAGTCTAATTTTTTTTCTATGCTCAGTTTTTTTTCATTTTTAAAGCTCTCATTTTTATACCCGGCTTATAACTCGCACCCGTAAATTTCGATCTTATTTTTTGAGTTAAAAAGTGCGTGTTATACGCCGGATTTCACGATAATTACAAAACACGCTCTATAATATTAATAATTGTACACAAGGTTCGAATAGACTAATCAATCAAAAGTTTCTCATTATCAATCAATGATTAGCATCTCAACACCTGGTATCAGGACTGAAACCAATCATTAGACCAAACGCTTCAGATCATAACGTAAGAGTAGATCTGAGAACTACCGTTACGAAACTTCAAAGGCTGCACGCCTACGCCTAGCAGTTTTATGGCTTGTCTACGGAAATCAGCATTCGACCTTGTGGATACCTTCGAACGTGAGATATTTTCCTTGAGAAAGAGGGTTGTTTTTCTTCCGAAAAAAAGAACATTTTCCTTTATGGTTCGACTTCACGCCTTGGAATATTTCTTAGGGCCCTTTCGTAATTCTGTGGTCGATACGGAATCTTCATTAAGAAGTGGGCAGCTTGACAAACCGGTAATATAACTAACACCCCCTCATTTTTTGAATAGTTAGTAATGAGAAAAAAAAGTGTTTTATTCATTAATGAAACAGTCTCGGAAACCAATAACAAATTTTTACTATTCATTAAAAAGATAAATGATGTATGTTTCAGTCAGATGTAATGTATAATGATGTAACAGTCTAGCCATTGTATAATCTGATGAATACATCTGAAATGATGCATTTTATGATGCCTCGGTATAATTAATTTCAAGAAGAGCATAAAAGTAATAAAAATATTAGTATTTTAAAATTTAAATTGATAAAAAAATGAATATATAAGTATTGAGTAGAATTTAAATCCTTTTTTTCGAATATAAAACAGATTACATAGATTCAAATATTCACAATCTCATTTACTCATTTTTAAAGCCATATAATGTACAATATCGTAGGGCAGAATATTTAATTCCCATCTTTCTTGGATTTCAGAAGAGGTTATAAATTAAGAATGCTATATCTTAATGGAAATTTAAAGACGTAATTTATAGTTTTATTTCTTGAATGAATTTCTCACTAAAATCAGAACGAATTTACCTAATCTCCTGATGTGCAGGATTCAATGTTTCAAACCAAAATAATGCGACATCGCATTTTAAAATAATTTCCACAATTTTAACGAAGAATATGTTCTTTTAATGACTAATCCATTACTTCCTCAATGATGCAGGAAGTATAAAGTTCCCATTTTATATATAAATTAATATATCCTGATTTTTTAGGAATTTTTTTAAATGAAGTAATGATTCAACAAATTGATTTTTTTACATAAATGATCTTTATCACAGATTTTCTTTGCAACTTTGTCCAGCACAATCCCAGGGGCTGCGGTAGCCCAGTGGCTAAGGTATCCGGACAGGCTGAGCATGTCAGAGTTCGAGCCCAATACACTGAAACCGCCGGTAGGGCAGCGATGCACGTTAAACTGTCGAAGGCTGAAACGCTCCTCCCGTTGGTGTGGTGTGTAGTTAGGAGAGGGGACGAAGCTCAGGTGTCGTCCACGTCACTTGACCATGGTTCAAAGATTACGTGTCCGTCGCCAAAAGCCCTCGTGTAGCTGAACAGTGCGACGTTAATATTCAATCAATCAATCAACCAGCACAATCCCCATAGTAGAAATAAGCAAAAATTTGAGCTATTTATGTGTGTGTGTGCTTGTCCTAATACTACAATAATTTTAAAACAGTGTGTAACGATAAACTATCCTCCCTAACTCGGGTTTTCCCCCCAACCAGATTAGCACTTTCTAGAACAATACCTTTGTATTCATACTGTCACCTGTATGTTGCTCAAAACTATGGATAACGACAGGCGTAAAAATCTTGCCCCTTGCCGCGATGAATTTCGTGGGCCTTGATCTGATTTACTGCCGATCAAGTGGCATAAGTAACAATAATATACGTCTACACAAATTTGAATGTCACTACCGAATAGTATGTACTTAATCAGTGAGATAGATCAACTAATATAGATGATTACAGAGAAGAGTAGATATAGTTGAGGACGATATATTTGCCACATTAATTAGTGCCTGAATCATAGTTGTATAGCCACTTCTATGAAATTAGATCAGGAAGGATTTCTACTATGACAAATTTGAGAGGTTGCATCTAGCTTGAAATAAGTACCAATTGATTCTTATCCTTTACCCTTTTCCGCATACCCCCGTCTTGTATTCATTTTTTTTTTAGGGGGAAATCTTTGAACCGTTTTTTACACTTTAAAAATTGGGTTTTCAAATTTTTCCCCTTTCAGGACGAGGGCAATAAAAAAATTTTAAATTTTCCCATTGTTATGGATCACCAGGATTAACATTTCCAATTACCAGATTTGGGGGGCAAAATATTACCGAAAAATCCGGCGTATAACGCGCACCTATATTTCAAGTGTATTTTTTAATTTTTTTGGTATATTCGCCTAAAACGCCCCCCACAAAAAAATTTAAATGCGTTTCTTTTCTTATTTTTTTGAAGTCATTATTTTTTGGGATGAATCATTCCAGACTTTTTTTGAAAAAATAGTTTTTCAATAAAACCCTAAGCGAAAAGAAGGAAGGGGGGACCGAATCCCCTGGCGGGATTTTCCCCCCTTTCTATAAAATGATTCTTTTTTTTGTGTGACGGGCGGACGTTAAATTTTGAAATAAATTAAAAACAAGCCTGGGTTTTTGCTCGTGTCTGTAGTATATTCAAACTATAAAAATATTGAATAGCAAAACAGCGAGCAGTAAAAAGGTCCGTAAAGAAGCAAAAACAGGCCGGTTTCAAATCTAAATTGGAAAGATCGTTTCCAAAGGGGGGGTTTTGGAAAAAGGGGGGGTGAGAAACAATATTTTTTTTAAAAAAAAATTTTTAATTTTAAAAATTTAAAAGAAAAAACATATTGGGAAATCCCTAACGGTCAAACCGGTTTAAAAACTTTTTAAAAAAAATTTTCCCTTTCCCAAAAAGTTCAAATATTTTTCCTATTGGTTTTGTTTTAAAAAATTTTTTTTAAAACTTTTGGGGGGTAAATTTTACCTTGCGGTTCTCATTTTAATGGCTGTTGGGCCGCGTGCAATAGTATGCACCTTGTAGTAATTGCTGGATATCCGTGATTCTTTGGTAGGCCGTCAAATTACACTTCTACCTTTTCCAAACAGAACTCTTTCTCTAAATTGCCATCATTCTCACTAAAATTCCTATCCTTTTAAAGGTTATCTTATTTGCATCTATGCTTCGTTTCACTTCTTGGATTTGGGTTGGAAAAGTTTTGCCATTAATCGTGGCCGTCAAAGAACGTAGAGGTTATGTTAGAGGAAGAACGCGAGAGATGTCACAAGTGATTCAATTTGCAAAAGAAAATGGAAATCGTGCTGCAGCAAGGATGTCTGATATTGGGGTAAAGCTTCAAAAGGGAGTGGAAATAAAGTGAAATGACAATAATTAACATGTAAAAAGAAAAAGTCTTTAAGTAAAGGGTAACGAAATGCCTTTCTAGAAGAAATTTGCGAACTGGGTCTAGAAAATCCTGAATGGATTAATTGTAAAAGAACAGGGGTACGTTTATTCGCCTTAAAATGGTCAAAAAAGAATGCCTTTTCATGTTATCCAACAATGAAAGTTCATAAGGTATGTTATTTCTTTTAAATAAACAGTGTTTCGATATATAAGTCTAAATTTTTTTTTAAAGCTCTCATTTTTATACTCGGCATATAACGCGCACCCCTCAATTTCGATCTTGTTTTTGTGTTAAAAGTGCGCGTTTTACGCCGGATTTTACGGTAAATTACAATCCTAAAGCGAAAACGCTCATGATTATTACAAATACAACAAACAAAAAAGATTAATTCATTAATGAATAAATTATAGTTAAAAAACTAAAAAAACACGCATTTACAGTTAATCGAACTAAAAAGTAAAAAATAAGTCTTAATATATAAAAAAAAAGATTAACAAAAAAAAATTAATTTCAATGTGGTAAGAGCGTGGGGTACTCGATATCAATTTTTTAAAATTTCTTACTAGTTCTATTCCGAGTAGAGTAAAAATATTGTACAAAGCACACCACGCAATGGCATTAATTTTCTCGTTAATCATTTATTTTATATTAAAATTATTTTACTTCGATTTAAAAATAAAAAAGTGTTTTTAGATTTTGTAAACTATAATTTATTAGCGTTTAACAGAGAATAAAAGTAATTTATTGCAAACCTTGTAGTAATCATTTCAAGTTCAAGACAACGGCTTCTCCGCCCATGTTGCGTTCGGATTCCCTCTCCGGGTAATTCAATTAATGAGCGTATTCTGCACCTCAACCAACATGATGAGGAACAGCAACAAGTGATTATTTGAATACAGAAAGAAAAGGCTGTTGGCGACGGACTTAGTAGTTGTGAACCATGTCAGGGTGACGAGAACAACACTCAAGCTAGTTTCTCACACACCAAACTTAACACCCCTCGAAAGTTTTCAAACCCCGTTCATTAAGAGCATCGCAGCCTTCATTATTACGAGTGTTGGTTTTTGGTGAAATCAGAAGTAGATATATTTCTGTTATTATTCTTTCCCTCACACACACACAGTGCAAAATTCTTTATTCAATAATATATTTTGGGAAAGGGCCGAGCATGTCTGAATGTCCCATTTTTGTCAAAATCTGGAATTTTATTTAAGGTATCCAACTACGTTCGGAACTGTGATTTTAAAGAGGCGCATAAATGGATAATTTCCATGATATTTAGTGTCACTTAGATTAGAATACATGTATAAAATTGTTTTAAGGACATTTTGACAAAAAAACTTACTTAAATACAATATTTCGGCAAAAAATTAACTTTGAATAACTTTTTTTCAAAATGTGCTCCTTTTGTGAAAAGTGCTTCTATTATAATAATATTTTGCCTGTATATAGCTCAGACCTCTGTACAGAGGCTCAACGATGATTTTCGAAAAATTCACAATATTTTCAGAATTAGGACCATTTGAAATAGTTATCGGCGTTTTTTCTTAAAATTTCTCCCCTCTGTTGTCGTAAAATACGGATAAACCCACTTCCAAGTTATATATTTCAAAAATTCTAGTTGAGACTCTGTACAGAGAGGTCTGAGTTATATACAGGCACAATATTATTATATTAGAAGCATTTTTCACAAAAGGAGAACATTTTGAAAATGGGTCATTCTATATGTTAATTTTTTGTCAAAATATTGTACTAAAATAATTTTTTATTGTAATAATATTCTTAAAACAATTTTATGTACGTTTTCTAATCTAAGTGACACTAAATATATCATAGACAGTGGCGCACACATGGGGGGTCCGGACCCTCCCCCCCAAGCCATTGATATTTTTTCCGATTGATTATAATTTTAAGTATATAGTACGTAAAGCTTAATTATTTGTTATTAATGATTAATTTTATTAATTAATGCTAATTATTTATTCAATAATTAGTTTTTTACTGTGTTTTTTTCCCGAAAATCGACAAAATCGAAAGGAGCATGATACAAAAATGGTGAACTTTCGAGCCCTTGAAAAATTTCTGTGTGCGCTACTGATCATAGATATTATCCATTTGCAAATCATCATTTGCTTTTGCAAAATCACGGTTCCGAACGTTGTCAGATACCTTAAATAACAGCTCTTTCTTAATTTATACTCTTTTCCCTCCTCTTGCTTTTTCCCTCAAATTAAATTATTTTTCAAAATATTTTTCACAAACACGTAGCTAAGACTTCCTTAAAAGGAAGTTAAAACCGAAAACAGTGGCAGTACGTATTTAGATAACATCGCAGCCAAGACAATAGAAATCTGCTACTGTATTAGCAGCCCATCGCGAAAGCGAATATAAAGAAGATAAAAGTAAAATTGAATTCTAAGAAAGTAATCCAATCTTCTCTGGAACAATATTCACACACAATTCCCAGTCTTCTTTAATCTAAGATTCTTAGATCACCAATGACATGGTGCTCACCAAACCACCCATGGAGAAAGCCTTATATGGCGTTCGATCATGGTAAAAGAAATTGTTTAAAATAAGACAATGATTGGTTCGGATGAAACCAATTTGCATCCAAAGTGACACTTTCTTCCATTAGGGCGACGGAAGCAGGTGTCTTTTAACAACTACTTAGCTGCAATCAATCAATCAAATTTCGAGGTCAATTTCCATTGAAGAAACTTGGTTAAATGGATTAAGATGTTCAGGGAATTACACTCTGAGAGTGAAATTTAAATTGCACAATAGATTATAAATGAGAATGCCATTTCATTTCCATCAAGATGAGAAAAAAGTTTTATATATAGGTAATAGGTGGTTAGCTTTCATTTAATTTTTAGAGGGAACGTATACTAAATGCAGTTAAAATCATTATTTTTCTTTTGATTTAAATTTATAATATGCATGAAACAGAAACATATCGCAAAAATCTCACATCTTATTTGTGTAACGGTGTGATTATGATCGCAAACTCGTGGTCGTCAGTTTGAATTGATTGATTGCTTGATTGATTGAATATTAACGTCGCACTGTTCAGCTACACGAGGGCTTTTGGCGACGGACCACGTAATTTTGAACCATCAACAAGTGACGTGGACGACACCTCTCCTAACTACCACACCACACCAACGGGAGGACGTTTCAGCTCTCGACAGATTTAACGTGCATCGCTGCCCTACACGGCGGGTCTTTAGTGGTACTGGGCTGGAACTCGCGACAAGGCAAGCCACGATCCGATACCTATACCACTCGGCTACCGCGGCCACTATTCGTCGGTTTGAATCCTGGTGCAGTTGAAGACCTTCCGTGAAGGGTTGATGCACGCTAAATCTGTCGAGGCTGATAGTTCTGCCGTCGGCATGGTGTGTGGTAGTTTGGAGAGGGAGTGCCAGCTCAGGTGTCGTTCTCGAAACATGATCGTGGTTCAAAATAATAAGGTCCGTCGCCAATAGCCTTCATTTAACTTCGTAATTCGACATTTGGTAAAAAATTAAATTTAACGTCTTATAAAATGAATGATAAGTATTACATTTAAGAAAAATAATTATGACACATTTTCGAAAAATAAATAAAAATGTAACTTACCATAAAAATAACAAATAATAAATTAACGAATAAATAGATCGTGAAAGATGCTTCGTTTTTACAACCACGCCTCATTTTTCAAATTATACTTTCCTTTAAGGCTGTCTTTGGTAAAAGTACGAAAGCTCTAACTCTAAATGCGAAGCACATTTTCAGACAGAAAAATGACCCAATTTCCATGGAAATTTGCAATATTATAACTCGTATCTCTGTTAACAATATAGTGTTTTTAAAAATTTCAAAATATTCCGTGAATATTTTCTTTTTTGTTTTAAAACCTGAAGGCAAAGCCCATTTAACGTTACGATACAGGATAAAAAATACGAAACACATTTTATACCAGAAAAAATGAATCATCTCGGTTAAAAATGGGAAGTATGATAAAAAATGCAGCTCTTTAAAGGATAGTGAAGCCAGAATATATTAATTTTTCATTTCTTCTATATCTGAAAAAAAATGTTCCAAATTCGGGTCCTATTCTTTAACATTAACCGAAAACAGCCTTAACTTTAAGCTTCAGCTGGATTTTCACTGGATACGATAGTGGAATGGTTCTGGTCACGAACTTGTGGTCTGCATTGTTCAAAACCTACTGCCACTGGAGACCAGCTGTGTAGAGGGGCTGATACATGCTAAATCTATCAAGGCTCAAAGTCTTCCCATTAGCGTGTTGTGGGAGTGTAAGTGAATATTGACGTCGCACTGTACAGCTACTCGGGTTTTGGTGATGGACCTCGTAATTTTAAAACATGGTCAAGTGATGAGAATGATACCTGAGCTGGAACCTCTCTCTCCTAACTTCCACATCACACTAACGGGAAGACATTTGAGTTTCGGTGTTTTTTACGGTGGATCTTCAGTGGTTCTTGGACCATCATGAGTCCATTACCTTGACCACTAAGCTACTACGGCCACAGGCGTTTTGTGGGAATTCGAAGTGGTACCAGCTCAGGTGCGGTCCTCATCATTTGACTGTGATTCAAAATTACGAGATCCGTCTCCAATAGCCCTGGTGTTGGTTGTTTCACAGTGCAACGTAAATTAAAATCAAACAAAACCAAAATTGGATTTTCACTTCATTTCTCTGGTACTGAGCTGTGAAAACATGTTTAACTTGGTTTTTATTATTATTTTATTACACTGAATATTATAATTTTTACACTCTTATCCTATATATTAACATTTTTTAGAGAGTATTTTATTTCTTAATCCGTCGAATTTCACGCAGCTTAATATAAGTTTTAAAGGATAAATTTGACTGAAATGTATTCACATCTATCAAATTTCAAACTTTTCAAGAAAGTATATTTTCGAAATGATACAGTATCAAGCTTCTAAACCTAAAAGTTTCGGTTTAAACTCGCTTGAAAATACAAATTTGAAAGGTAAATGGTTTTTTTAATATGATTTTACGGTAGATGAATCTGAAAAGAGACAGGATATTGAATAGGATATCAAAAAAGGATAAAGATACAAAATTTTGAAGAGAACAAAATTGCATAATAGTTTGTGAAAGATACGAAATCAGACACAGAAATATAAGATAAAAGAGAAATAAAATTTGGGAAATTGGTTTGCAAGGAAAAAAAAACAAGAGATTTGAATCGATTAAAAAAAAATTTAGCTTTTGAACATTTTACCGACTTTTTATATTTTCTGCACGACACAAGTTTCGCAAACCACACATGCGTAATTTAAAATCACAATCTGGTGACGAGATCGATATCTGAGTTGTCACCCTACTCTCCACACTCACATCAAATTCTTAAATTTCAAGTCCTGACAGATTTAACGCGGATCAAATATGCTACATAACAATCTGCAGGAATTGATACCCAAACTCGAGATATTCGGCGTTGTCACCAAGAATTTTAAAAGTTCCTTTTAGAGCATATATAAAAGTTAAGTGCTAGATTGAAAACCATGGGAAATAGTTAAAGAGAAAGACGAAGATTCAGAAATCAAAATCTTAAATCAGTTTTAAGCGAATTAAGTTACCTTAAGGCTATCTTCGGTTAATGTTAAAGAATAGGACCAGAATTTGGAACATTTTTTCAGATATAAAAGAAATGAAACACTAATATGATATTCTGGCTTCACTATCCTTTAGAGAGCAGCCTTTTTTTATCATACTTTCCGTTTTTAATCGAGTTTATTCATTTTTCTGGTATAAAATGTGTTTAGCGTTTTTTCTCCTATATCGTAATGTTAAATGGGCTATGCCTTCACGTATTATAACAAAAAAGAAAATATTCATGGAATATTTTGGCATTTTTAAAAACACTATAATATTAACAGAGGTATGAGTTATAATATTGCAAATTTCCATGGAAATGGAGGCATTTTTCTGTCTGAAAATGTGCTTCGAGTTTAGTTCAAGCTCTCGTACTTTTACCGAAGACAGCCTTAAGAAAAACAAAGTTATTTTTAATTAACTTTTTCGTTCACAAATAACTGTACAGAAATATCCTATGGGGGCTTTGAGTAAATAAATGTATATTAGCGTCGCACTACAAAGCAGCATGATGGCTATTGACAACGGACCACAAAATTTTGGACCATGGTCAAGAGATGACGATTTGAGCTAGTACATTCCTCTTCTAGCTTCCACGCCATGCCTCGTGAGGAATTAGAGCCTCGGTAGCTCAGCTCCTCTACACAGCGGGTATTCAGTGTCACTAGGGCTCGAGTTCTTTACTATGACCACTAGGCTACCGTGGCTCCAGCCCATGTGTGTGTGGGCAACCAGCGAACTTTCGCTAAAGTCTTATACTCACTATGACCGTACCAAAGATGAGTGAGTGAGTGAATGTTAACGTCACACTAATCAGCTACTCAAGGACTTTTTCGACAATCGTAACCAAACCATGGCGGACGGGACGTCACCTGAGCTGATACCACCTCTCCTAACTTCCGCACCACGCCAACAGGAGGACGTTTGAGCTAAGACAGATTTAGCTTGATCCCCCCCAGGGGGTCTTCGGGTACTAGGCAGAGCTCCATCCGGCTAAGAATCAGATACCTTGACCACTAGGCTACTGTGGCTCCCCACAACAACGATGATGATGATGAGTTTGGTGTTTTATAGCGCAAGAGCCAGTTTTGGCTATACTGCGCCAAACATTCATAGGTCTGTGGTCTGGACGGGAAAAGAAGAAATCAGATGACAAGATGGAGGGTCGAAAATAGAGAAGAATCACTGGGGTACCCCGGGTCGTGACACCCACGTTTACCAAAGATAGTAAACCCCTTGGGAAAAGGAAAAGATCACCAGGGTACCTCGGGATTGTGACACCCGTACCCACCTAAAGAAGGTGAGCCTCCTGAGAGTTCACCACAACAAGGATAAGTGCACGTAAAAGGGAACTTGATCCTATCGAGTGGTTTCGAGGCATGGTAAGGATGAATAATTGCTTAAAAAATTCCCACTCTCTTCTAACCAAAACAAGGGCTATTGCTGAGGCATCGTAATTTTTAACCATGGTCATGTCGAGAACCTAGCTCGAAACTCCTCAAACTTTTACATAACGCCAACGTGCAACAGTAATAGACAATCAAAGTATGTGTTTAGAGATCCTTCATATAAACAGAATTACATAATTACTCCTGAACATGCAAATTAACTAACAATTCATCCACAATCAACCCAATTCGCTAAATGATCAATTTCCATCTAATTGGACTGTGAATGAAAGATTAATTCATTAATCTTGAAAGCATTAATGCACACGTTACCACACAAAACAAGGAAAAACATGACACGGATTTTTTTTCTCAGATATTCTCGATTTCATCACCCCCCAGAACTTGATGTCGACCGAATTAATGACATCCCACATAAAAACCCCTTGGCGGCGTCTTTGGGAAAAGAAATCGGTAAATCATGTCTCTTTAGAAGGGGAGGTGGTCTCGACACACGTGCACCCTAGACTGTGCCGCACCCTCTCCTGTCCATGGCTCGTGACACAGATTTTGCCCAATTTGTCGACAATGTGAACGCACGTCCAATGAGTGTCCGTGGGAGACGAGCAATTGAAGAGGCCCCCGAAGGGAAGATGGGTGTGTAATGGATAGATCTACATGTGTGCAGACACCACTTTTCGCAATTTGAACATTCTGGTTTCAGAGAAACGGGTGATGGTTTCACGGTAGTAATCTGTGCGCCTGGTGCCAATTTTTCTGGAGCCAGCTAAGGTTGGCGCGATTAATGGAATAAAAATAACATTACTCGGAGAGATATTCCTTTTCAGGAAGAAAAAGCACACAGGCAAAAAAGGGATTTTATCGAGAAATATTATTTTGACGCCTTCGGATTAGGAGAGTTTCCGAGATGCGGCGAAAACGGGTTTTCTGAATAACAATTTTATTCATTTTAATGTGACTTTATAGATTGGTTTTAATTAGTATGGTTTACATTAGCATTATTCGCGACGAAGACGTAAATTGGAATCAGCCAGAAGGCGCACGTGGAGATAACATCTCACTGTGTTCCAATGTCCTCATTACATGAGTGGTTGATTGATCACAAAATGAGAGAGTGAACACTAACGCCACACAGTTCAGGTACTCGAGGGCTTTTTGCCACGTAATTTTGAACCGTAGTCCAGTTACGACGGTGACACCTGAGCTGGCACCCCCTCTCCTAATTTCCACACCACGCCGACAGAAGGACATTTGAGCCTCGACATATTTAACGTACCGTAAAATTCGGCGTATAGCGCGCACCTATACTTTCAAGCTCTATAAATATTTTAATTTTTAGGTATATTCGCCGTATAACGCGCACTCCCTTTTTAATGAAGAGATCTGAAATGTAAATATACATTTTTTTTATGCTTTGAAGTAATTTTTCAAGTATTACCCCGATTTTTAAAAAAATGTATTTCAGAACGCAACTGTTCTGCATAAGGTCATTTCAAATAAAAACTTTTTTCGATACATCTGGGTTTAAATTTTTTTTTATATACGCATTATTTTGTTTTTTAAAGTATCGTTTTATACCCCGGCGAAACCCCACCCTTAATTTTCTATCTTATTTTTGGTTCAAAGTGCGCTTATACCCCGGGATTTTACGGTACACGCCTTTTTGGGGGTCTTCAGTGGTCCTAGGCTCAACCGAAAAGGACCACGAGTCCTTTCCCTTTAAATTCAGGATATCACGGCCACTTATTGATCGTTAAAGTTGTACGCCAAAGCAATGCTGTCGCAAGACCAGTTCAGTCGGTAGAACACATGACTCCAATCTTGGGTTTGTGGGTTCAAGCCCTTGCATCGCACTGTGAAGTAATATGGTGGGTATTGGCGAGGGACCACATAATTTTGATCCACAGTCAAATGATGAAGATGACACCTGTGCTGGCACAGCCCTGCAAAAATGCACATCACGCTAACGGAATAACCTCGAGCTACGGCAGATTTAACGTGCTTTTTTTACACGGCAAGTTTTCAGGGGCATTTTGTTCCAAAAGGACCGACAACGTGGGGCACGAATTGGAAGTGCCCACGGCTCGAACCAACGAGCCCAGCGTAGGCTCAATTCTTTGAAGCCGCGGGTGTCCAAGTGGTCATGGTCACGAGCTCATGGCCAGCGTTATTTTTGTCGAGGCGTGAGTTCAAAGTATGGTGCCACTGAAGATCTGCCGTGTGGTTTCTCAAAAAGTTCACAACGTGATACAATGCACCATGTAGACGTTAAATCTGTCGGGGTTCAAAGTTCCAAGGGCGGGGGGAAGTTTGGAGTGGGTGCCATTTGTAGGAAGGGTGGGCTTCCTCGTCACAGGATTCCGATTCAGAATCAGGAAGTCTCTGGCCAAAAACTCTTGTTTTACTTTTAGTTCAAACATTAATTTCGATGAATCAAAGATTTATCAAATTTAAAATAAAGCTTGCATGTCTATATGGTAAAATCGAGTTAAAAGCATGTAAGTGAATTTGCTCCAAGTTACTATGATATCAAGATATCAAATAAAATCGCTGAGTACCTTGACACTACAAAATTTCATAAAAATGCACATATATATTTTTTTAAGTTTATTTTTGGATGAATGTTGGAACCCATGGGAAAAGCTCACTTACAAACAAAAAACCCAGCGGTCGTCGAGTTATCACGGTCACGAACTTGTAGTCGACGTGGCTTTTGTCAAGTCGCGAGTTTGAATCCTGATGCCAGTAAAATCTCATCGTGCATCTGGGATAATACTTGTTAAATTTATGGACGTTTTAAATCGTCACATCGTTGTTTGGTGGAAGAACTATAGTGTGTTATACGGGATATTGATCCACAAAGATGTATCCTCATATTTAATTGACACGTGGATTCTAATAACAGTTATTTTGCTTTAGAAACAATATCTACAAAGAAGACAAACCATAACAAACATAAATTGGATGGATTAGAAAAATAACCAGCAAAGGTATTGAATAAATAAAATGTAATAAAAATCCATGAAGTATCATGGGCTCTTCTTATATTGTAGTCTTAAATGTATGATCGAAAAAAAATGGTGATTTTAATTTCACTATTT
>BMAV01017423.1:0-194319 GCA_019973955.1 Trichonephila inaurata madagascariensis | reverse complement strand
GGTTGGTATTTGTACAATACTTTTTTTAGAATGTATTAAAAATTATTAAAAATGTATAAATTTGAGTTCAATTTTTTTTTTAAAAAAAATTATTGTTTTATTCAAAATGCATACCAAATTTGTTGCATTTCTATCAGCAATGGGAAAAAACAAATTAAAAGCACAGGCTCAATAAAAAAAAAAACCTTAGCTTTTTTAAATAAAGACAAATTGTTATTTTATCTTTAGGTGTAATTTAAAGTTTTGATTTCCCATGGGATTGAATAAAACGAAAAAAAAGCTATATAATTTAGTTTTTAAGTTTGACTTAAATTTTGTGTTGGTTATAAAAAAAAATATCTAACGAATAATTTAGGAAAAAAATTATACTTTTTTTTTGAGGTTTTTTCATTGAATCGTGCTGTGTTATTTTAAATTAGAATTTCATCAAAAGTCAAATTATACCCCTGCTATTGCAATCGAAGTACGCGGTACGGTGTAAACCCCCTGGGGTCGATGAGGAAGTACGAGATGCCGAATAAAGGCTTGTACAAAATCAATTTTTTTACATCAGCAATTTACTATAGAAATGTATAAATGGGGGTTGGTAAACAGCTCCTAAGAAATAATTGATCCTTTATCTTGCTTACGATCCGATGAAAAGCTGTAATAAAGTATTCGAAAATCATACTAAAGATTCTTTTCCCGCACCCGAGGTTCAGATTTCTTTGTTCTCCAATGCACCCCAACGACCTCCCCCCCTCACTTCCGAGTTTAAATGGCATTCAGATTAACATAAATCGCAGTTTTTTACTTTTATAAACGTACAGCAGTTAAATATTTTCTCCCAGATGATTAGTCGAACATGATAGAACCCCCCCACGGGAAAAGGGGTTTTTGCATTAAATAACTTTTTTTTTAACAACTTAAAGGAATATTTTAAAAATTTTATGCTTAATTTAAAATTTTTAAAAAAAAGTTAAAAAAATACATAATATATGTTCAACTTTAATTTTTTTATTTTTGGTAAAGGGAACAGTTTATTTTACGTTGTAAATTTTTATGTTAATCCGTTCAGGAGACCAGTCGATTTTTCTTGTTGAGCCTAACATTTAAAAATTCATATAAAATCCTTACTGTAGTAAAATACATCAAAATTTTATTAGTTCATAATCATTCTAAATTCCATGAGCTCCAAATTCAGATCACACCAGGCTGCATGGGGACTCAGAACGCAATCTCACATATGCCACTGTGTTTCCTGAAGTGATCACAAAATGTGATCATGGTCCTGAAGGGGTTAGTAAATATCTTTAAAAAAGTGGTTTCATATATAATAAAATTCTATATTTTTCTCATGATCTCTGTTACTTATCGCCGCTTGCAATACAGCAGCTTTCGAATCTTTTCAAATATTTCCTGCTGTGTGACATCCTGAATCTTATTGATAGTTGCGTTCGGCACATCATTGCTACAAGGTCGTAGACCAGTGCTTTTCAAAGTTGCAACACTCGCGACCCAATATTCAATCATAATTTTCATCGCGCTCCCTCCTCCTCCCCATAACAATAACAATGTACTGAATTCAATACTATACTTAGACGCTAAGACTACGATACGACTTTTACCCTCTTAAGCACCCCCCTCCCCTATGTATATAAATGTCACGCTAAGCCCCAAAGTGTTTATTTCCCCAGACGTATATATACGTCTTTCCGAAGTGCGATCTTTTCTATGCACTGGCTATCTGTAAAATTTTTCCGAAGACTTTGGAATGCAATAAAAGGACCTTGACAATGTTTGCGAAGGATTTACTTATTCCAGATTATTTTTGCTTCTTTATTCTTTCCTCCTCCCCAATACATCACATACGCGTGCCTACGTGGAAAATGGTTGGCATTTGGAAGCGAATCGCAAAACTTTTGATCGGTAGTCAAGGTTTAATTATAAATCGCACAAAAATTATCAAGACAAGTGTTAATTTTTGTTTTAAATTATATATATATATATATGACAAGCCCATAGGGTCATTGGTAATTAATAAACTTGTTTTTTAACTCAGTATTGTTAAATTAATTATAAAATACATTGTGTAGCACCAATATATTTATAAGTGTAATATATCAGTGTAAATATATATTTTACTTTTTTTATGTCAGAAGGTATTTTGTTTGTTTACTTTCAGTACATTAATATTTTTTAAATAATGTTTTGTTCTCGACTTTTCAATAGGCTCGCGCCTCCTTGTAGAGTTGTCACGCCCCCCAAGGGGGCCCGCCCCACAGTTTGAGAAACGCTGTCGTAGACTCTTCTTGTAACACTTCTTAATGTGTCGGACAAAAAATAATTCTCAATTATTTCATAACAGAACTAATAAGGAAATGCATTCATATATCTACAAAAGGTCGTTCGCGCCTTATGGAAACGATTTTGCAACTTTTTTTCTCGTTTGTATTTTGAAATAAAACTTTGGAAACTTCAGAATAATCGTCTGATAATGTTTTCTTTTTATTGGAATGCAAAATAAAAGGTTTATTTTGAAAATGACTCCAAAAATAGATTGATTGATAGAAGATTACGTAATTACGCTTTCCGAAGAGATATATTCGTGTCAACAAATTATAAATCGGTATAAAAATCTCGGTTATTGCATCTAAAAAAAGGTATATATAATATAGTAAACTCAAAAGAAAAATAAACGTCTAGCTGAAAATAAAAATGAAAAAACATGGCTACTAAACCTCATCCTAGGACTGTTCGAATACAGGCAACTATCAACAAAGTGAAGTTTCTGATCCTAAAAAAAATCCATTGATTCAAAAGATTCATTGCATTGAAATTAGGAATATCTTCTGGCATTGTAAGTAAAATCATTCAAAAAGATTTTAAGTCAAAAAAGATGTTTAAACCTAAAGTTCGTTTGTTTTTGCCAAAACATATTGCTGAAAGACAAAAAAATTGTTGAAAATTATATGAAAAAAGGAAATTTGTGATAACACTCGATGAGACATGTGTGTATTTAAGTAATTGTAATAAAAAAGGATCAATTTCGTATTGCTCAACTGATCCCACGAAACGGCTTCGTCAATGTACAGAAAAGTTCCCAAAGCGATTTATGAATGTTACAAGATTTTGTTACAAAGACAAATTATTATTTAGCAAGAAAGACTCGATTAAAGCCAAATTAATTCACTCTACTATCAGCAGAATATTTTAAAACCAATTTTTGAAGAAATTTCAGCCTAATATAGAAAGGACATTGATAAAGTTGAACTATATATGGACAAAGCCTCTAATCACATGTCTAAGTCAACAGCCACTTATTAAGAAAAAAAGTAAGAAACAGGAATAAAGTGTACCCCATTGGATGAAATAAGTGTGGAATCACCTGATGGACTTAGGTGTTTTCGGTTTATTAAAATGAGCCTTAGGAAAACGATATCCAAGAACACTGAACGGATTTGGGAAAACGGTTCAAGAGGAAAGGAGAGAAATTGGCATGAAATTAATAAAAAAAAGTTTACTTTCATGGAAAATTCGAGCTAGGTTATTGTCAAAAATCGTGGCTATCAGATAGAAACAAATTGCCACAAAAAATACGGCATTTATAGATAAAAATTAACTATCAAAATCGTTTCCATAAAGTGTGAACGACCTTCTGTATTACACACACACCCTCTGACATTCTTAGGGAACTAATTTGATAACGGGGGCAATTGCGCCTAGCAGGGTTTGCTGTTGCTGGACTGGAATCCAATATGGCGGAGTCCGCTTAGGCATCAGGACGGAAAATAATTTGAACTGCATGTTTTCCGACAATTTTAGATGTAACCAAAGAATAATGCTGATGAAAATCGTGAAAATAGGTAGTGAAATAGTGGTACTTAACTTTTATGGATGTGGACGGAAGCATGGGATATGAGGAGTACCAGGATTTATTTATGTATTTATTTTTGCAAAAGGAAAGGAATACGAGGACTATAAAAATTACGAAAGGTAATTGATTGAAGTGTGAAAAATGCATTTTTTGAACTGGTTGTAATAATGAAAAGGAAGTATTAAAAATTCAAAAAAGTGCAATGCAAATGGCTGAAAATGTTAAGAAAGGATTATGAATTCGGTTCCTCGACTCCCCCTCCCGAAACGATTCTCCATTCAGCCCAAATAATATTGCGAGCAAGGTCAAGAAATTTAATGAATGGGTCCTCTTTCAGAGCGAAACAAATTTTCCTGAAAATGTACCAGGCGATATATCCTTCAAATCTTCCTTTTCGATTATATTCAGGCAAGGAAGCTTTGAAGTGGCGCCAGGTAACTTCGATAGTATTAGTATGAGCGCCGGTCTCAGAATCAACGAATTCGAGCGAATGGTTAACTGTAAGGTGATGATAGCCTCTTTCGCTCAACCTTTCGTAAGATTTCCAGCAGTCCGATATAACAGTTGTTCCTGGTTCGATCCATAATTCAATAAGGCCGAGAAGTGCTTCTGCCGTCCTGTCGTGAACTGCAACCAGGAAGCAGGGTCCCGTCTCGCGCTCTACACCGCCAAAAACCCACAGTCCCTCCACGAAATGACCCTTATTATGTTTTGTTTTCTCAATTTTACTCTCGTCAATTTCAACCATTTTACCCCCCAAGCTTCTCTGTGTTAACGACAATATGATCTATTAACATATCAGACGCATAGCTGCGCCAATCGGCAACAGCCTGCGAATAAATTCAGAGCTCCTTATGAATTTGAGCGAACGAGGAACTTCGGAAGAATTCATAAATTAAAAGAAAAATGGTTGAAATAGACAATTTGCTTCCTGAAAAAAAAATTGAATCGGATAGATTTCTTACTGCGGCAGCGTGAATTTCTTCAGCGAAAGATGCGACCGTCCAATTTTTTCGATGTGTCCGGGTGAGTGAGTGAATGTGAATTTTAATGGCGCAAGGGAGACACCTGGGCTGGCACCCCCTCTCCTAACTACCACGCCACACCAACGGGAGGACGTTTCAGCTCTCGACTGATTTAACGTGCATCGCTGCCCTACACGGCCCTAAGTGAGTGAGTGCTTAGTATTGTCGCACTTAAAGCAGTGCGAGGGCTATTGGCGACGTATTTCGTAATTCTGAGTCATGATCAATTGACGAGGACAACTTTTGAGCTGACACACCCTCTCCGAACTTTCCCAACTCCGAGGATTCCGAATCTTGACAGATTTAATGTGCATTAGCCCCTCTACACGGCGGATTCTTAGGACATCAGGACTCGATAGTGTCGGCCACGAGTCCGTGACCATGATCACTTGGCTACCGTAGTCACCGCCGATTCGTTAACGACAGAATGCATTTCCACGTGGGTTCATATTTATATCTTATCATCCTTAACTTCAAATCTTCCGATGTAGTCCACTAAAAACAGTGTACTAACACTCACTTTGAACCTCTATGTCAATAGTTATCGCTATGTCAAATATATATAGTATATATTTTATCTTAGCTGAGGAGAATTATAATTCTTAATTTTACACGAAAGTTGTAAATGATTTACTTCATCGGCATTTTAAAATATTTTATTCTCTCTTATAACCTAATTTAAAAATATTTAAAACAATAATATAATGACTTAACTACCCCAAGAGTATCCTTTTTGCTATTCCTGTGAATTGTAGCTATTCTTGTGTGTGTGCTGCAATGCTATGAATTAGTCGTTTAAGTCGTTAATTAGTAATTCGTCGTTTTAGTCGTTAATTAGTAAAGAGAAAATTATCGCCCATCCGTTATAGTGGTTAGCGAGGCTGACGACTGTGCCGTAGGGCTCGGGTTCGAATCCCGGAGAAGGTATGGATGTTTGTAAATGTATAGTGCCCTTGTGGCATGGAGGTACTTTAAATAGCCGTCGAGCCGCAAGTCCTCTCGTGAGGTTTGTGGAAGAAGAAGAGAGTTGGGAGACCCCTGACCACCCCTAGGGTGTTCCCCTCAAAATTGGGGTGAAACCGAGCTGAAACGTACTGTCACCTGCACGGTGCTCAAAGCTACGGCTAACGACAGGCGTACAATCTAGCCCTTTGCTGCGATTAATTTCGTGGGCTTCGATCTGACATCGTGAGATAAGTGACATTACTAACAACAAAGATAAAATTGTATTAGCGAGAAATCAATTTTTTTTATAAATTCAAATTTCTTATCTCTCATTTCTAATTTATTTTAATCAAATATGGAAGCATGTAGTTAATAATTAAGCCGTGAACTTATTTCTGTGTTGTAAGATATTTATAGACAGATTAAGAAATTTTAGATGAAATTAAACCAAAGCAACCTTTTTTTTTTCATAAAGAGAAAATTGTGCAAATTTCTTTTGATTGCAACATTTCACCCGTTTTACTCGTCCCGTAGAAGTTTGTCGGCCTTTTGAGTATGTTTATATATCCAATTGTTTACACACTATCTACCAATAAGTATTTGGACACTCTTGCAAATGAGGATGTCTGTGGTGCGGATCTACTTCACGCCTTCTGTACTTAATTGTGCAGGAAACAGTATTAGTAACAATCGCATGCGAGATGCTACGATATTCAGAACTGTCTGACTTCGAGGAGAGTGTAATTGTCAGATATCATAGAAATGACCGATCCTTAAGGGACATATTTAGTGAGGTAAACATTCCAAAATCAAAAGCGGCTTTTGTGATTAAGAAGTGGAAGGTGAGCGTTGATTGCCGGAATGTGCTTCGATATGGCAGACCTACGAAAACTAAGAGATAAAAGACCAAGGAGTTCAGTCTAAAGAAATTCGGAAAAACTATACCAAACCGATGCCCCACATATTCCAGGAGTTCCGACAAGAATCCGAAATTGTTGTTTCGATATTTACCATCCACAAGGAAGCACATTTTCTTAGTTTCCATGGTCGTCATAAGCCTTTGATTACAAAATCCAACCGAGCTGCTCGGTTGAAGTGGTGCAAGAAACTTCAAAATTGGACCATAGATGAGTGGAAACAAGGATCTCTGGAGTTAAAAATCAAGGTTCAATCTCTACCAGTCAGATGGCAGTCTGGGTTTGGCGTATGCCTGGAGAATGCCTTTTACTAGAATCCAATGTGCCAACAGTAAAGTTTGGCGGAGGTAGAATTATGGTCTGGGGATGTTTCTCGTGATATGAACTGGAACCCTTGATTCAAATTCATAGTAAGCTCAACGGCGACTCCTACTAAATTATTCTAGACAAAAAAAATAATATTTTTCCTACGCTGTCGCAATTTTACGAGTTGGATCATTGTTATTTCCAGGATGACAACGCCAATTGTCTTGTTGCGAGGTCCACCATGTATAAATGATGATAATGGGGTGAACCGACTTGACTAGGCTCAGAGTCCAGACTTGTATCCTCGAGAAAACCTCTGAGACGAGTTGGATTGCCAAATTAAGGGGTGCAGCAACAGTCCAAAATCAGTGAAAGAACTTCTACAAACCGAGGGGAAGAAAATACCATTGTCCATCATTCAAACATTTGTGTGGAAAGCATGCCCGGGGATTAAAACGGTAAATGCCTCAGGTTGAGTAGCTACCAAATATTGAATATGAATAAATATTGTTTATCTCATTCATCACAGGTATCCAATTATTTATTGGTAGATAGTGTATGTATATAGTAAAATAAGTACAGACAAATTTAAATCCTACAAGGCAAAGAATGGGTAAAAAAATAGATTTGAAAACCAATAAAAACCCACCAAAATATGAGTAGACATATTAAAAGTCAATTGACTAAAATGAAAAATATTATGTTTTCTATAGATGTCACTGACTTAGGACAGTGAAATAAGGTTAAGCTTTCCTTACAAGATCCTAACCTTCCCCTTCAGCAGAAGATTTCGACATAATTGTGCAATAAAAAGGGAAGAAAAAACTTAGGTAGAAAATAGAAGTTACCTAATAATAGCACGTGTAAACGTTCAGTATTACTTCAAACAAATACTCTAAAATAAATGTCTATTGAAAAATTTGTACAATGTTACATCTTGAAACAAACATTAACCAACATAAAAATCATAACTTACCAAAATTCTTTATTATCTCTAATAGAAAAATTATAACTAATACGTCTCTGGACTAATCTACATTGTGGAATTACTATCTGTTAAGAGAGTGTCGATAAAACTCTCAATTTAACTATGGCGCTATCTATATAACTATATAGTAATAAATAGTAAAAACTATTGTAACTGAATAATTGTAATTGATGAAAAGTATTAAAAAAAAACTATTTGTTTTTTTTTAAAAATATATTTGAATACAAAACTATTTGGATATTCACATTTTGTAAGCAGTATTTATAAAATTTATTGAAATTATAATATTTATCTGATTCATCTGAAACTAGACCATTATTCTTTTGTACATAATTAAGGACTATATTTTAAAAAATAGTATGTAAATTGCTATAGTAAAGTAAGGTACCTATTAATGCTCAGATACTGAGGATAAAAACTTAAGTTAGAAACATAACTTAATTTATAACTAAATCATCTATGTATCTAAAAATATGATTTGATTTACTGTCTACATTTTCAATTTCATAAAAGTGAAGATAAATATTATCCAAACTATTGCTTGTAGGCCCACATCGAGGCAGCCCCTTAATTTACTTATAATAAAATCCAATAAAATCTTTAATAGTAATTGTATAATAATTTCCATATTTTATTAATTTATTTATAGAATATTTAATATAATTTTTTGGGGAACTTTAGTCATATCTTCTGTATATATCTCTATACAATTAAAAAGATCTTCAAAATCATCACTAAGAATAGAGTTAATTTAATTGCCTTTCATTAGAGTAACAAAATCTTTACTATTTTTAACAATAGAAATATTAGAAAGATGATCTAACGTATTCTGTATTACCTTTTTTAATATCTTACCCGGTTTTATGATGTATGTTTTAAAGCCATTATTTACTGTTCTAAATTTAATTCAGCTTTTATGGAATTTAGGAATTAGAAAAATGTGTGGGAATTTTACATCTAAAATATTCAAACCCAATTTTTTATAGAATGCAGAGATACGGTTACTAATTTTTTTTTTTTTTCTTTTTTTTATGTCATGTATAGATTTTATAAATGCATGGTTTTTTTTGAAAATGAATATTAAGAAAATTATAATAGTAACTTACAAACTATTGCAAAATTACCACACACACAATCTTTATCGACATATACAATTACAGTCTTTTTGTAGACCTAATATTTGTTGTTTGATATCTTTTGAGAATAAAATTATTCTCGATTTTATAGTTATGTTTCAACAATTCTTGGAACATTGAATTTAAATTCATAAAAAGCTTGAAGCGTGTATCCATATTCAATTGCTAATTTGGTGACAAATTTTTCAATGTCGTTAGTGAGTTGTTTTTCATGGCTATATAATTAGTAGAAATCATCAATCTAAAGCCTGTACCTTTATTCATAATTTCTCTCAGTGCATTGTCTTTAACAATGCTTAAGTCTCCTGTTATAACATACTTATGATGTTCATTTATAAATTCAGAATAATTATGACTGTTACACACTATATTATTATTATTTTGAAATTCATATATGTTATTGTAATTAAATATAGATCAACCAAATGTTTTAACAATATATCTGCATATGTATATATATATGTCGTATTCGTGGTCATTGGTAATTATTAACTGAAAGGGCGTGTCGAATGATAAGGATTTCCTAATTAAGACAATAATTATCATGGTTGAGGTTGCAATGACTAGGCAAAATCCAGTATTCATTATTAATCCTGTTTATTACATGTAGAGAACATACAAGCATGTATGAACAGCACAACAAAGAAACCACATAGCACAAATACACACGCCAGCTGCAGCCGAATTACATGATTAAAAACAAAGAGCAAGAGGGTAGTTTTTCCAGAAATCTCTATATTTAAGCCAAGCGAGAAGTGAAAGTTCAAATCACATGATCTGCGAGGATGGATAGATATAGTTCAAAAGATTCCCGTAAGGTGGGTAGCTAGTTATTATTTAAACGTGGGTCCTGAAGGAATGGACTATCAATAATTAAAGTTATTAAAATTAAAATTGTGAAATTGTTCCTGCACGTAGCATGCATACACGCACACACGCACGCATGGCCAGCAGCAACAGCAGCAGCCAGCAGCAGCAACAATAGCCAGCAGCAGCAGCAACGCGCGCCCTTTGCTTATGCTTGCCAGCAACCTTCCTTCTTGCTTAACAACGCCTTTAACGCTGCTTCTTTCAGCAACAACCCTTGCCCAGCAACGCCCGCGCGCTTACCAACAACAACCTTGCCAGCGCAACGCCGCGCCAACGCGCCGCGCCCTTAACAACGCTGCCTATACTTATATGCTGCCTTATGCCTTATATATGCTGCTGCCTTGCCCACTTGCCTTATATGTATATATATGTATATATATATATATATATATATATATATATATGTAAGGATTATTCCATTTGGTAAAGTTAGATCATGTATCACATTTACCGAGGGTCGGCAATTCCTAATCAAAACAGTATTCCACATCAACGCCATCCTAGCGTCCTTTTTAAAAACATAGGCATGAACCTTTTTCTCCAGAGGCCCACTAACCTTCGTCGAGGAAGTCGTGTTTCGCGCGTCAGCTCATTTTCGACGGTAAATCTTAATAGTACCATAACGAGTTCTATCATTCGTCCGCGCCAGGCGGTAAGTCTTAACACCATAACAATTCTGGCTTAATCTCAGTACTCCCGCCAAGTAATGTGATCCTAACTTCCCTATTCTTCGAAATATGCTTATCTAACTTTCTATTCTTTTTGAAATATTCCCCATGTAAATACTCTATAATTCTTAATAAATTGTTTAGTTTTCAACTAGTTTCTTTCTGAACTATGTTGTCTACTTTATTTTCAAGTCCAACTAACACACCCTAAAAACCCTAGACACACGCCATAAAACCCCGCCATCTGAAGAATCAATCTTTTGGAAGATTTCGGTTGGATTCCACAGAAATAATTGGGGGATCGCTTTGAGTTGATTTAAAATCTACCTTTTCCTAGCAACTATGCTTTTAAAAAAAATTTGGCTTAACGCTCAAGTGAAAACGCTGAATGAAATGTAAACACAAACGGTTTGCCTCTCATAACATACTAACATTATAACAACGATGTTGCCAACTTCATCGTGCAACGCTTTGATGAAAATTCAGTGAGTCCATTTCAAGCTTCATCAGCAGAGAGTCAACCAAGAACTTTCAATTACGTTTTAAACAACTGTATAGGTACTGTGTTTTTATTATGTTCTTCTAAAATTAAAAGAAAGAGAAATCACCTAAAAAGAAAATTTCCAGAGCCATCGTCATGCTTTGTTAATAACAAAATTGTGTTTGAATTTTTAAAATTATATATAATTCATATGTTTAAAGCATAATGTTTATCTTTAAAATACTATTTTTCTATTTGTGCATATTTAATCATACATATTTAATTCTTTGCAAGTATATCTTTTTAAATATTAAAATCAATGAATATTCAAGTTATTTTAACTTTTGCAATTCATTTAAAACAATTGATTTGTGTATTTGATATGTATGCAAAACTAAAAAAGGATTTCCGTTTTGTTGCGTCACTGACATGACGGGTGCCTCTAAGCATTAAGAATTCATAAATCCATCACATTCTCCGGGACTTAATATTTCGCAATTTTCGATTACTGATCTCTTTTTACATTTTTACAGCTGTTGTGTAATAAATTAATCATTTCCTGTATTTTGAGAAGAAATTACACTGAATTATTTATTTTTGCTTTTCATTTAAACATCGTTCATTTTATAATTTATTGATGAAACATCCTAGATGATCCGATTTTTAATGGTGTACTTTATCATTCAATATGAATATTTTTGAGTTCATTTTGACAGAATTATTATGCTTTTCTATTGAAACGATGTACTTGTATTAAATTTGATGTTAGAGATAGATCCTGAATGATTTTTATTTTATTGAAGTTGTAATAAAATATATATATGAGCTTTTTCCTTAAGTGACTAACTTCTAATTGTTTCGTTTCGAATTGATTGAAATTCTTTTCATTTGTAATAAATTGATATCTCAGTTTTTTAAAAACAACAAGATTTACTACAATTTATTTTTACTTTCAAATTCTTTTTATTATATAACAAAATTAACTGATATACTAAATGATGTTTTATAGAAGTTTTTTTTTTTTTTTTGGTTGAGAAATTAATAGTGAAGTATTTCAATTTAGGAAGTATTACGTTTTTAGCTCGCACTGTTGTTTTAAGCGTATTGGTCTAAAATATTTTTAAGCGTAAAAGTTTTGAGTATTTCATTGCATTTTAATGTATTTTGGTGCATTACAATTTATCTTAAGAATTTTGTTAGTGAAAGCAGATTTGCTGTACTATAGTGATACCATTGTTATTGTTGGAACGCGTGACAGTTTAGTTAATTCTTTTAGTTACTAAATAAAAATTAAATTTAAATTTACAAAATGGCCTATCTCGGCAAGGTCGACGTGAAGATTTATTCGTCTTATACAGAACTAAATTTAAAATTCGGAAAATAAATCTATGACCATCGCTACTCTCAGACCCTGAGTACTAGTAATTGAAGAATATGACGAAGATCTAACCAAAACCTACACGCAGCGATGGTAGGGGATCGTAAGGCCAAGGAAGAAAAATTACGCATGAAGCCAGTGCAGAAAAATTACGCATACAGAAGCCAGTTACTGCAGAAAAATTGCGCATAGAAGAACGAGAAGAAAAGAATACACATCGAAAAATTGAGGTTTACGATGAACAAAAACGTAAGACAATTTGAATTGGAAAAGTTGAGGATCCAAGCGCAATTTAAATTAGATTGCTGATACATCCGAAGGCAGTAATACTAAATTTCGTCAAAGAAGTGTCAAGTATACACATCGTTTTCGATTTGAAAGACATCAGTCTTTATCTTAAATTATTCGAACGTCAAGCACCAGATACTGGATCACAAATCCACCCAGAGGCTTTTGGGTTTTCTCATCTGTTAGGCTTATTACCAGCTGAAATATCTCACATCGCCAGCAGAGAACCTGATGACAAAGCTCACTCTTACGAACATGTTAAGACTTACTACTGGAAACGTTTTAAGCTAACACCAGAAAATTTCGACAGCTATTTGTTTCTCATCAAAAGGCTCCTGAAGAACTTGCTTATGGTTGATTTCATGAATTAAATACTTACTTCAACGGTGGATGGAGCGGTTTAAAAATAGATACTTTCGAAAAATTAATCTGATCTAATCATAACGGATCAACTTAAACGGAAAACACCTTTCGAATTTAAAGAGAATATTACTTAGATGAATGGCCAAATATGAACTCTCCTGTTCAATTAGCAGAAAAACTCGAAATTCGAAGACGTTAAAAGACACTGAAGCAAAAGGAGGGCAATCCATTTGCAGAAGGAAACGAACCGAATACTCACGTGAATTATGAAGCACCGAAGCCGAATACTATAACAGAACAGATAAAGAAGTTTCCAGCGTCAACAAATTTCAACAAACATGAATCTCCTGTCACCAAGAACGAAAATGTTCAAAAGATGTCAAGACAATGCACAGAAAGGGTATTACAACAAAAGTACGAAAAACTTACCCAAACTACAATGCTCAGACGGGTATTCAAAGTCCACGGAGATCCAAGAACGTCCAGAGGAAACTTTTACACACTCATCGTTAAGGAAGGTTTACGTACTAAAAGAAATATTTTTCGGAAGAAGAAAATCACGGCGCTTATATAGACAGTGGTAGTACCGTAAGAAGTTTGCTGCCGCGAAGAACACAAACAGAAGAATCATGGACCCAACAAAGTATCGAAGAATAAAATACTTCTCACGGGTATTGGCGAAGCACAGGTGACAACTATCGGTTCCTTTGAACATGAATTTGAAATTGACAATGAAAGTTATTCATTGACTTGGCATGTTGTACCTGCCGATAAATTAAATTCAAGCAGTTATTGGGTCCAGACCTTTTGGGCAAAGCATCGATAAGTTTCACGAAAGAAGGAGTTAAATTCAACAAATATGAAAATCAAAACACCCATGCAAATTATGCAAATATCTGCTACGAAAATCTTCAAGAAGAGCTAGACCCTGCGTCATGTTGAAAAATTGCCGAATTAGAAGGAACTCGAAGTTAATACAAGATTTATAAGCCAGAAAAATAAAGATCACCGACGTCACAATGAAAAGTATTCACGAAGACGAAGAACCAGTATGTCAACCACCTCGTCAACTAGCGTTCACCGAAGAAAGACAAGGGTAAGAAAGACGGATCGTCGAGAATGTGTATTATTGAGAGCTACAGAAAGTTAAACCGAAAAGACACCCGCAACAAAGAAGAAAGATAGCTCAATGTACAAAGAAAGGGATTATACGTCAGGTTCATCCGAGAATATACCAAAATCCGATCGTAATGAGGTAAAAGGGAATGAGATGCAAGAATTTTGCACGCGCATGTCTCCAGAAGAGGAAAAAAACTTCGGGAAAAACTTCAGCTGAAAATGTTAAAATCTGCTTCGAAAAATTTTCCAAACTGATCAAAAGTGTTTTCGAGACTTTTTTGGAAGGAATTGGACAATTTGAAATCTAGCATGAGCTTCATAAGCAAGACGTAGCCTTCAAGATACTCAGAGTAAATATTATAATGCTTTTAATTTGAAACAGAGAAATAGTGCAACTAAATTTACAGAAATAGATATGGAGGTGGTAAGGTTGGTCCATCACGAAGGACAGAACCCACCACCACCTCAACTGATTTAATGAAATATTTACGTACAGAGTCATTTTGGGATAGTAATTATTATGTTAATCTTTTCTCATATTATAGCGCTTTTCGAGAAATTAATTGCTATTATATTGGTGAAACTCGTTTTCCAATAATTATCTTATGACTAAGTTTGTAACAATTATTATATTTTAGTATTATTCTCTTTACCTTTCAACCTATTTGAAGGATATTTTTTTTTGTGTTTGTGATTTGGTATTTAGTTAATTGTTACGAAGTCGCAATATAGAGCCTCTATATTTGAACATTTTTTATGTTTTTATTTTAGATCGGAATTGTAAATATCGGGTATGCATCTTTTCATCTGTATATTTTATTATAATAAGAACAATATTTTTTTGGTTATTGCATAACTTTATTCATATATTTAAATTATGGTTATAAAGCTGAGGAGTATTCAGCTTTCTTTTAGTAAAATAATTTAGCTCTCAACATTGTAGCAGAGCTGAGACCAGCTTTCAGTCAGAGGAGGGTGATTTTGTAGGATATTCCATTTGTAAGAAGTTAGATCATATCACATTTACCGAGGTCGGCAATTCTAATCAAAACGGTATTCCCTCAACGCCATCTAGCGTCCTTTTTTAAAACGCCGACGCGAACCTTTCTCCGGGGAGGCCCACTAACCTTCGTCGAGAGAAGTCGTGTTTCGCGCGTCAGCGCTGGCTGAGCTCGCGCAGAGGCGGTAAATCTTAATAATTTTGCCATAACAGGTTCTGTATGTTCGTCCGCGCGCCGGGCGGTAAGTCTTAATAGCACCATAACGAATTCTATTTAATCTCAATTGCCTCCCTTAAAGTAATGTGATCCTGCTTCCCTATTCTCCAGAAAATATGCTTATCTAACTTTCTATTCTTTTGAAATATTCCCCATCTTAAAATACTCCCCTATAATTCTTAATAAATTGTTTCGGTTTTCAACTAGTTTCTTTCCTGAACTATGTTGTCTACTTTTATTTCAAATTAACTAACACACCCTAAAACCCTAGACACCACGCCATAAAACTTACGCCATCTGAAAGGAATCAATCTTTTGGAAGATTTCGGTTGGATTCCCACATATATATATATATATATATATATATATATATACACACATTTGTTTTTAAATTATATATATCTAAGTTCTACTTTTAAGCTCTTGATTATATTGAAAAACATTTGTATAGGCCCTTTCGCTTGATTTAAAAAGGGCAGGACTCAACTTTCTCAAATAAAGCATATTTATTTTTTCGCCCCTAGAACTCTTCTCTTTCCTAATCGATTTCCGCCAAACGAGTTTTTTTGTGGGTCTTTGCTCAACAAAAGAAATATGCTTGTCAAATTTGTAGTCTCTAGCTTTATTAGTTCAAAAACGAAATTTTTTGTCTGTAATCCCTTGCAACTCTCTTTGATTGTCGGTATCTACAAAGTCCACTCTTAGCGAATCTCTACTTTACAAAAGAAGCATGTTTGCTGAATGCTTAGCGTCCATGAATTTGTTTAATGAAATATAAACCATACAACTATAAAATCCATACAAATAAGCTGTGTAGAACTTGCATTAAAAGCTTGGAATGTGGTTATGAATGAAACTGATTTATTCTGTTGATTAACAAACTTAATTTCTAAAACCTTAGTAATATAAAGGAAATCTGGAAATTTAAATCTCCCTTTTTACATAATTAATTTCATTTTTAGCTTATAGCATTATCATAACGGATGTTAAAATTTTATTTATTTTCGTTGTATTGAAAAGAATGCAGATAATTTACAAAATTCATTTCATTCGAATATATTTATTATCAGAATGTTAATACAAAATCAAAGCATGCAAATTAAGAATGATACTTCTCTCGTTGTTTCAACAATATAAGCTCGTCTGATGACAACTAGCTAATTCTGGAGATTAGATATGTGTTAAAAATATTACTTTATTATCCGTTTTATTAAAATGCAGCTTATCTCATACATCCCTTTTCAATTATGAGTATTTTTCTCTTTCATACTTTTATAAAGTCTTTCAATTTGTTCAGCGAAATATTTTCTACAAACGTATCTTTTCATCTTTGACGTAGGCGTAAGAAATCCTTCGTCACTAGTCAAAACATCTGGATGCAAGTGTATGTCCTTGACCTGTTGAACGTAACATTTGAAAGGAATAAGTTATCATGAATATTATCAAGCATTTTGCAAAATATGAACAACCACAATTTGGTTTCACTTCAAAATCAAAAAATTTTTAAGTTTCTTGAAATATTTGTATGCATGTTTAGTTTGTACTGCAATCATGCATAGATTTTTATTTAGAGAGAAAAAATGTTAAGAGTTTAAATTTACTAATATTTTGAAGTAAAAAAACTGTTTATATTAGAGAAATTATTGAACTTATGAATATTTTCTTTTGCCATAACAAGAAGTCTATAGCTTACGGAGTTTTAAAAGCACACTCTTTTATGGAACCCGACTTTTACTCTTCTGCTAAAAAACCCCGATAATCTCAAAGTTTTGCGTGCAAATTACTTTATAAAAAGAAGATCAATGATTACATTTTCATTATCAATGAATAATTTAGAACTAACGGATGCTTCTACTGTGCGCTTAGAATTGTCTGAACCAGGCAACAGCGGCGGTTTTCTTTATTTTTTCTCGTTAATTGCGTTACCATAATCTAGATTAACAATCAATAATGAGGTTGCCACTGAATCGAAATTCTTACAGCCAACAGGAGGACTTCAAACATAGACGCATAGATGGAATGCGTAAAGCTGGATAGGTCATACCGAGTGACAGGTTGCTAGCTACATTATACGGATAGGCTGTGCAAAAGAACTGTCAACAATGGCTCTGCAAGGAACTTATCGACGAAATGAAGAGTCTGGAGAGTCAGATAAGCATGAATCCCGGCAAGATCGGATGATTGTGGACAGGCCCGAACAGTCCGAACGACATCATTGTTCCTTGTCCAGAATACTACAACATTTTCCATATCTCGTGAGGTACCTCCTGTTATCATACAGCTGTGGAGAAGTTAAGTTCACAGCAACTTTTCAGAGATTTTTCGTTAACCCCACGTTAGCAAAGATTTCTAGAATCATGTCACGGGAAATTACCGTGACTGCCAGCATCACATAGTGATCAGTGATGAATCTCTCTTCAGTCTTGAAGCAAATGACCATCACATTCATGTATGTAGAAACGGGGTCCGGAGACCCCAATTAGCATCCCCCCCACAAACATACAGCTAGGTGGGGAGTGCAATCTCTTATATCAGGTCACTTCTAGTCAGCCTGCCTAGAAAAATAACAACTCAACAAAATATTGACCTGTTTAAATATGGGATATGATAGGCAACGAAAAAATTATAAGATATCGTAAGTAGTTATATTTGTGCAGTCGAAAATTTGGAATATCGTTTGATGAATGTCTGGCAAAATCGAATCGAGAGGTCAGATTAAGATTCTTTTTAACTCCTTACGTTGTCATATACAAGCATGCCTTCACGTCAAGGCACCAGTTACTTATTTTAACGCTCACTGTACAATTACTAGACATTAGGATTTTACAGCTTTTAATCTTTAGTCATTTTATTATTTATGTGGGAGTTACACATGTTTAATTTCAATAAAAATCCCTTTCTTCATGGTGTTTCGTTTTTCTTGCAAAATAGTGTTTGTTAACACTCAGTTTTATAACATTCGGTTATATGTTCCTCCTATTCATCCTTTAATACTTTTTTGCTGATTTTATATATTTATCTTTATTATATTTCCTCGATTAATATAAATATAATGCATTTTATTACCAATCCGTTTACTGTTATGCACCGCGATCTGCTTCATAAGGAGTTAAGTGATTTTTCCTTTTAACGTAAGTCGAAATTCAAGGAAGACTGGATATACACATGGAGTAAAACATTTAACCACATTTCTTCATGAATTTCTAATTGTAGGAAATTAAATTAATATGCCCTTTAATTTTAAGTCACGTTTAGCGGTTGAGTAGGGTATTTGACTCGATTTTTTTCATCACTGAAATCGTTACATCATCTCAATTTATAAATCTAAAATACCATTCAAAAATTTAACCTACCTTAGTTGACTTTTAGTGTTCGAATAGAGTTTAAAATCGCACAGGATTCTATTTAAAAATGTTATTGTGTCTTCTATTGAGTTATGTGGCAGTAAGAGGACTAAGGTTTGGGTAGCATCCACCTCACTTGACGATGGTTCACAATTAAAAAAAAATTAATTAATAGTCCTTATGTAGCCTTAAAGCGATTTGGATTAACCGAAAATAAACAATAGTATAAAAAATTTGTCGTTTAGTATAAAAAATTATATTCTCCCGAAACACAAATATAGATCAACCTCATAATAAATCTAGATGTTACTGGAACATAACATTTCAATTGTTAATCAGGAAGATCCAATGATATTTCACAGCATAAAAAAGGTTTAAATTTATGATGGGGCTGAATTTGGGAACTGTATCACTCGATAGTAAGATAGGGGCTTTACATTGGTCGAAGAATTCCTATATTAGAATATAACTATTATTTGTACTCTAAAGAAAGATATTCATTGGTCAATTCCATATATCTCTTACCTATAGTATTCTCAATGGACTAAATTCATGATGGTCACATGATAACGGCAATCCCGTGTTTCCAATTGATTAAAAATTGACATACTAGTTGTTCAACTTGTTAAGTTTAGATAACATTTAAAATTTGATGATGTGTGAAAAGTTCATGTGTTAAAATTCTTCAAACAGTTTTCAAAATTTAAAAAAAAATACTTGCATTATACGAATACTTTTAAATTAAGTGCATTTTGTTTAACTATGTGCATTATTATATAGTTGACAAATATGCACTTTCTAAAAGAAAGTTTCGGCAAAAAGCAAAAGTTGGCAACAGTGAAGTACATGAACTAATTGGTTGGAAACGCGTGATTATATTTATGAACTGATTGGCCGAAAACACGTGGCTCAGTTATCATGTGACTATGACGTCACATGAATTTAGTCCATTGCTTTGATTTAACATATCTTTCCCTAAAGTCCTAAGCATCCTAGTGTTAAGAAATATATATGTCGTAAGGAAGAGTGAAATGCGCAACGGTTTGTTCATTGAAGGCTTACGGAAAATGTTGGATATGGGTATAAAATATTTATATCTATTTTTCTGGAATCTTGTCTCTTGGTCTTCTTCAAAAGCAATTTTTCTGAGCTATTGAAAGTTAGTTCATGAGAAAATGTGTGTGGCTCCTCGCATCATTTATACGCTTAGCATTCCTCGACCGCCTTCAGGTAGCCACCCGACGATAAATCTCTCTATGCTGTTGATTCATTCTTTCCATTAAAATTCATTCTTTATATTGCTAATGTTATAATGAATGTGTTTTTTACTTCTGGAGCATCATCCTATCTCTCCCATAAAGGATGGCCTGTTTCTACTTCAAAGAGAGTGTGGATGCGATCTATCCAAATATGTGAATCAAATTAATATCAATGCACACTCAGATCCAAACTATTTACTAATTTGTAAAATTTGGGCACATGTAACCGTACAAAAATTTCACTTTCCATTTGTGTATACGCCTTACATGAACTATCCGAATCAATTCTCGCATACCAACATGCACGCTAAAGTTTGCAATGTGTACAGTATTTGTATTCAAGTAAATACTGATTTAGGTGAAATTTCTTGTTACCTGTTCAATCGCGTTGAGTCCAGCAGCTTTTCCTTTTTGTTGTATATCCAGAAGAATTAGTTGTTTCACAGTCTGTAAAAATGGTATTTCAACTTGTGTGTGAACTTATTACTTGTTATGTAATTTATGGATAGAATTTCGGAGAAAATATACAACTGAAAATATATCTAAGCACTAATCAGGGAAAAATGATTGTTTAGTGATTATTCCATTACATCAATAACTGTTCGATCATTACAATTTTTAAGAGAAAAAATAACTAAAATATTTTATCAAAAATAATTATTCTTGTTCAATTTGGGGAAGAGCGGAGACAATAGACTTATGATAACTAAAATATGACACATATACTTAAGATTTCAACTAAAATATGACACATATGCTTATGATTTCAAAGTATTTAAAAACCGTTGAAAAACAGCGTCAATAACAGTACCACTGTTAGCAGTCGAAGTCGAAACTTTCTAATTTGTGTTCATTTCCAGTTTGAGTTCATCATTCATAAAAGCTATGAGCGACTTAGCTTTTGGCAAGCTGAAGTTAAAGTTAAGAGATAATTTTTTTTTAAAAGAGCAGAGCCACCTTCGTTATAAGGTTAAAAGTACAAAATGCAGGAAATCTTTAATTTTTTTTAACCGTTTGATTCGAAGAAATGTATACGACCACCAAAATAACTGTTTGTTCATTTTCAAATAAGCATTCTGCCGCACTTATGTCCCCCAATATCGTGACTAACGGATTTAGAGTCAAGCGCTCGAGTGTTTGATGGCTACTAGAGTTGAACCCCCATGCGAGGGTAGCGAAAAGACACAGCCACGCACTCTCATTGGTCAAATCAAGTAGCGCGCGTTTACGCCACATCCTGTTACACACATCCGTCCCTTTTCACGAAATCACTCCCAACAAATATCCAGCAACCAAGAGGAAAACGTTACACATCAAAAATATCCTCAAATCGCTTATTATTTTACAGAATAAATTTCCATTCTACGAACTTCTTACTGTTAATGGATCATTTGTAATTCTTGTTAGATAAGAAAAAGTAGGGGCATATCGTTTGCAAATGTATATACACAAAGTCGATTTAATATTTCTTTTGGACGATATTAATCAAATATCTATAGTTTGGTGATACAAGTATTGTAATATTGTATTAAGTCACTATCTTGATATGTAAAGGGTCTATTCACGCTTCTACAAATCCTCTTGGGTAAAATACTCTTTTTAACTGTGATTTCAGTTGAAAATCTCTTTCGGTAGAGAAGACTGTTTTATGTGCTCTATTTAAGCGCTGGTTGTGGAATAGGCGGGATGATGGTTGAAAATTGATATAAAAGAAAGCATAGCGTTAGCGACCGGTGTGGTTGTATAGTTAATTCAAGAAGGAATATTAATCAAGTGTTGAAGCAAGAGCGCTCAGGATAAGAAACAAGTGCTCTCATTTCTATTACGAGGGTGAGTCGAAAAATAAGTTTCCCCTGTCGACTGTGGTCAGAGTTATGTATGAAAGTCAAAACATAGAATGAGACATAAAAAATAAGGCATAACTTTATTTTTCCACATAACTACCAAGTACATTGAAACATTTATTATACAGCTTAATAAGCTTCAAAAGTCTCCAGGAAAAACTCAGGGCTTTGCATAAGGAAGAAGAGTTTAAGGGTTTGTTTGACTTCAGCATTGCTTCCACAGCATCTTCAAGCAAAATTCTTCTACAAAGCAGGAAACAGATGAAAGTCACTTGGTACGAGATCAAGACTGTATGGCGGGTGGTGTAGGCGCTCCCAACCAAAAGTTGCAATATGGTTTTGCGTTGCCGTCACCGAGTATGGTTTCGCATTGTCATCCAACAAACGGAACGCCAGATTTGAAAAGCCCAGGGAGCTTTTTCCAAAACGCCTCTTTCAATTTCGAGAAGATGTCACAGTACCGCGTAAAATTGATGGTTACAACCTCCAAAATGTCCACGCAAAAGTAAACGCTTATTCTGTGTGCAAAGCCCTAAATTTTCCTGCAGTGTTTTTTGAAACTTATCAAGGTGTATGACAAATGTCTCAATGTACTTGGTACTTACGCAGAAAAATAAAATTATGTTTTATCTTTAATGTCTCATTCTATGCTTTGATTTTCATACTCAACTCTGACAACAGATGACAAGGGAAATTTATTTTCCAACTCACCCTCGTATAATTAATTTAGTAAGTTTGGTTGCTCCTCGGCTTAGTGATTTAAGGGCATCCTCAATTAAGTTGATTAAGTCTATGAAGTGATGTAGACAATAAAATTGTGTTAATTAAAAAAGGGCAAGTGCAAGTGCTGAAGGGTTCTTTACTCGAACCCTCCAGCACTTGCAGTCGATGGACCGCAACAGATATAGTTTAAAATAAAATAGTAACAACTTTTCTGAGCATTTCCTAAGCTTCTTTTCAAAATGTCTAAGAAAAAGCAAATGATTCATTTTATATGCTCCAGTAAGTGATTTCAGAAATATACTGTAATTATTTCAGAGAAGCTTTCTTGTTTCAATACCCAGATAAGATATTCTTCACATAGCTCACAAGAAGTCCTCTTTGTTTCATGTTATATCCCTGTAAATTAATTTGCATTTTTAGAGACATTTTGGTTGCTGTATTGAGTTACAGCATATGTTATTTCTAAATAAGAAAATGAAAAGCACACTACGGGACAGTAAAAAGGATATATCAGAGTATTACTACTAAGCCTCACTAAGTAATGCGATGGATGTGAAGTACGCAGCTCGCCGACACTCATTCACTCACGAATAGAATTCACAATATCTATACTGTTGTCAGAAAAATATCTGTGGAAACTTTTTACTTGGCTCGTAGGGACGAGTAATAGTATAGAATGTCAGGCTGCCGCCAACGAAAGCAGTTGCTACGGATGCTTTGGAAATTTCTGAGGGCATCCCATATCTAGCAGAAAAAGTCTAATAAAGTTGCGACTACGATGTTGAATTTTCTTGCTAGATGAGATTTGCATGGCTATTGGACGAGCGTCGGCGGCCCAGTAGCTGGAGCTTTAAGACAAGGAGCTTGTTTTCGAAGATTTTGGTAGTTTGGAATCTAGTGAATATCTTCCTATTGGTGTGAAAGCAGTTCCAGTATACAAACGATTTTATGAGGAGCATGGTGATTCGGCTGAGAAGCAGGGCCGATCCTAGCAGGTGTGCAGCGCGTGCACCGCACGTGGGCAGCCAAAACCATGGATGCCGACGGTCGCATGTAGTTTTATCAATCAAAAAAAAAAGTTTCGAAAAAAAAATAAAACTTATAATAAGACGAATAAATATGGCGAATTTTGAATAGTTATTGGAAAATAAAAGTAAGTTCCGATTTCCCGATAACACTGCATAGTTTAAGAATGTTTAACTCACAGTCTCACAGTACATTGGTCCATTGTCCATTATAATGTCTACTCTTTACATACATCCTTCATTTGATACCAAAATTCGTGGCAGAGCCGGCAGTACCACAATAGGAAAGGTTTTTTGGCTTATCAGTGGCACTGGCGTCGCACTGTGGATCGATGCTTAACAAAAGCCATTTTTGCCAAAGTTGCTTCTCTAAAATATCTAATATGGTTAATGTTACCCGAAACACAGGAGTGCTTAAACTCAATATGCATTTGGGAAAATGAAAGTCTTCAATTTAATAATAGTCTTATAATTTAGAAAAACAAAATAGAATTGTTTTTTGTGTATATTTGCAGTTTAATGTTTTACTTTTAACTCTTATACAGATAGGTGAGTTTATAATGTTAAATATGAGTCAAAATATGAAAATTTCTCTAGAGGGGCGGCACATTAGCCCGCTAGAAGCCGATTCTCCAAAATAGGTCCTGCTGAGAAGAATAGGTATTCCTCAAGGAAAATCTCAGCTGGCATTCATCTAGACACGTATACGATGCGTGACAAAGATGGTTGAAACATGAGAATGTGGCATGACTGAGGGTACCTGTGTGCAGAATGAATCAGCATGCTTGCTTCGACGCCTCGACAAAAACGATGGTGGATCCCAAAACCCTTCCCCTATTTTGCAATAAATTCATGACACCCTTAATAATGATGTCACCATCACATTCAGAAGACAAATTAGGGTGAATAATTAATAGGAAACTGAGGGTCATCTCTCAGAACGTCATTCATACTTTTATTGACTCGTTTTGCTTCGTGTACTGACGTCCGTAGTAGTGCAATACAGTGACGTCTTAAGATTCTTGAGACCCTAAACTCTTATGCAAAAGTAGGCCCTTCCTGCTACTTATCCCAAATTAATTATTAATTAATTTGGCATTAATTATTATCAACTCCCAAAATACTTGTAAAAACAGTCATCCGTAGCAAATAAATGTGCGTGACTCACAATCTCACAGATCTAGGCACGAAACGAATTGTGTGACCGAATACCTCCTTTCGCCTAAATAGTGGTGTATGGTGGTAGGCCTTAGGCTTAGAGAAGACGACTGACCTGACAAAATAATGGAGGCTTGTCACTGTTGCCAGTTGATATGTAGTTCGAAATTCCCAATTTTTCGGAGAGTTTGCTGAGGAATAACATTTGACGATTAAAATTATTCAAAGGTTGAGTCGAAGCCTCCTACCGAGACCCTAGACACGGGTTCAATTTGCCCATGCCTTAAAATGTCCCTGACTCTTTAACCTACTGAGCTGATGTTGTTCTTGCTCTGTGTGATAAGTATCGTTTTAAAATAAATGTCAGTCATTGTTCGTTGCTGTCTCTTTATTTGTCTAGTGTTTTCACTTGCTAGTTATTCTTTATTAGTGATGCATTTTCAATATCATCTAGTGTAATTAAAATTTTTTGAATAAAATATACATAATTTTTGTCAATATATTTAGTTGCTTTACATAAATGAAACTTGCTCATGAGGTTTGTTTAAGAGGAATTAAATATTTTATTATAAATTGCATTACGTACTATAAAAAAAGAAATTAATAAAATAAACAAGAGTTATATTTAGTTTTTTGGACTGTTGTTTAGAAAGATTTAATAATTGATATTGACAAAAAATATTTAGAATAATTGAGTTGTGTGTTAAGAAGAAATAAAAATATAACGTTCAATACAAAAATAGATTATTTCAATGTTCACTGAAAAGCTTAGTGACGTATATAGAACTCAAGTATTTTAAACTTACAGAATCCTGACATATCTCATTCCATGGCTTATTTTTCAAACTTGCGTCAAGCTTTGAGAGAACAATTTGTTTTTCAGGTATAACAATACCTACCAAGAATCTCTGAAAAGGAAAAAAAAGTAGGATTTTATCTAGCTGTATAGGAAAAATTATGTTTTCCGATTTTCAAAGACAAAAAACCCAAACATGTTCTTGAAATATAAAAATTCTCTTTTTATTTCATCAAAGATTTTTTTACTATTTATTTTAATCATTATTCTGCTTTTAAAAGTAACAGAACGTCCAAAAATATGAAATGTTTAAATTTACACTATGAAAGCTCTTAATAATTCTTACTTATGATAAATATCAAAATTAAAATCTTATTCATTTGCTAATTGTATTATTTTCAGCAGTCTGGTTTTTTCAGACTCAAAAGTTTGCAAAATACTGTAATACACTTCGTAATTTTGAGCCACGGTCAAATGACGAGGTTGACAGCTGAACGAAAAGCCCGTTTTGTACTCTACAGAATTATTGTTTACTACGCAGAATTAAGTTTTTTTAATCGCTGAGGTGGAAATAAACCTCGATAAATGTCTCGAAATGTTTTATCTTATAATAGAAAAAAAGAAAATTTAGAAAATTAATGACTGGTTTTTTCGAGGGTTTCGTATTAGTTGCAATTATGTAACAATTTCAATATTTTTTTATTTTCGTATAATTTCCATGTCCTTATAAATCAAAAATTTGTAAGCAAGAGAAATTTCATTCAGATTTCAAGCATGCTTTAATTTTTGGTAATAAAGTATACAAGAAAAAATTTTGGTTTCTTATTTTTCACTCTTGATAGTTTCCCATACACTTTAGAGATCATAAATTACAAGAAAAAGAAAGTAAGATGTGTAATTAACAATTTTCACTTAACAAGCAAAACGTGGATGACTACATGTAAAAATGATTCTGAGAAAAAAATGGCCCAGAAACAAAAAAGTAGAAGAAAAATCACAAGACCATATAACGAAACAATTATCATTAAATTCAATTACTTAAGCATTAGGTAAAAAAAAAATTTTTTTTTGTGAAAAGAAATTTTAAAATATTAATTCAAAAAATCTGACAATATAGGGTTGATTAAAGAGGAAAAAAAACCACTTCTGACATGCTTAGGTTTGTAATGTTAACCTAAAGTGGCTGGATGTTTGAAGTAGAATCGCTTTATACCTCTAAGCTGTCTCCATGAACAAATACTTGAGACACATAAGGACTCATCGAATAAACACTTTCAATCTTCTCTGGTGAGACGTATTCTCCTTGAGCTAATTTTAGGATGTTCTTCTTTCGGTCTACTATCTTCAGGGTACCATTCTGTAATAAACAGGAGTATTTATTTTCTCAGATATGTTTCAAAACAAATTGACAATGATTTATATATTTGCAAGCTGTTCTTTTTTATTTTATCATTTTTAAAAGAAAAATAGATATTTTAATGTCCTGATGTACAGGGTGAATACAAATAGATATACAATAGTACAATACAATACCCCGAATTTTAAAAAAAATCATATAATTAAAACTACTGCGCATATTACAATAAGTGATACATGAATGTAAAAGAGAAATCTACAAAGTATTTTTTGTTACTAATGTTAGGTGTGTTACCATCTTGTTACACTGCATACTACGTCCAATATGTAATTCAGTTCGTTTCATACATTTTGTTCAATACTCTTATCAATGATTCGTAATGCTGCGCAAAAGCTTAATGGTCGTTCTCTGTTATTTATTGAGTCCTTTGCAAATAACATGGTTTGAAATTTAATTTTTTTCATAAAATTTTCTATACTGCTATCTGGGGCATACCAAGTTTGCAGCGGCAACTCTCGTGGACTTCGAACAAATCTCTGACCTCACCCTTTCCACTGCTACTTCCAAGACGGACGCTTGGCCGGCCACCGATTTTCCTTTTACACAAGAAAACTGTTTCTAAATTGATGATATCATCTCAGAATGCTCTTGTTGGCTGTTGCTTTTTTTCCCCGTAGTAGTTTCTAAATGTAAGTTGCACCAAAATAACTGAAAAAACCCATGCATATTCTAATACTCCAAAACTCTTCTGTGTCATTCTCGCAATGTATGTATTTAAATCCAGTGATCTTAAATGTGCGGTCGATCACTGGAGGGGGAGGGTGAAATAGTATATTTCTCTTTACAGTCATATATCACTTATTGTAAAATATGCAGGGTTTTTGAAAATATAATTTTTTTTAAAATCGGTTCCATCATTTGTTCTCATCCTCTGTATACTGTTAACGTCGTTTTTTCGAGTATATTTTCTAACTAAAAAGATATTTTAATCTATCAATAATTGAAATTAATTTGAAGTGTGATCACATAATTATTTTTATTTTAAAAATGTAATATATTTATGATAATCGAATTTAACCAAAGTTAGTTTCTTTTTTTATTTCAATGACAAAAATCTCTTTCAGCTGCTGGTATTAAGTCTTCAGATTAAAAGTGCTTTGCTTTGAATTGTATCCTTCCTTCCTCAGTGGCTCGACAGCCCAGGGTGGGTGGGCCTTGGCCTTCTCAAGAAGCCCTCTCTCTTTGAAATGTATCACATTTCGTAAATGAAGCTCAGACATGTTGCACGAATAATACATTTTTGAAATTTGCCGTTTCCAAGTTATAAATTTGACGATACATTTTATAAATTGCTCATAGATTATACTTACTAGCATTCATGATTCCCCACGTACTTTTGCATTTCTCAGACAAGGGTCTTTAACTAATAAGAGGGACAAATTTAAACGAATAAGTGACAGTGATTTCTTGTAATACTATCTTTTCCAAAATGAAACATCTCAATTTGTACTTAATAAAACCTCAAATGATTAAACAGTTTAAATGATTATTGATTAATTGTTAATTTTATTTTTTTCTTTAACTCCATTCGAAATACAACCTCTGACAGTAAAGTTCGGTGAATAGTCCTGTAACATTAATTAAAATGGTTCGTACGTAGTAAATATTAACAAAAGTTACTTTATTGTCCTTCGAAATAGTCACTTCCCGTAATTATGCACCGCTTAGATCTGCTATACATGTCCTGGAAACTTTACAAGAAGTCTTCTTTGGGGATGGAATTCAAAAGTCTTATGTTCCGTTGGATGCGAGGAATATAGTCAACATCGATAACATGGTTTTCTCATTCCTAAATTCTGGGTAACGATTTGTTGCACGGATTCAATCTACAGTTCATGAGCTATCATGCGTACTGTTAATTGACGATCTTTAGTGATTGATTTCCTCACTTTCTTAATGTTTTCGTCACAACGGAGGTCACCAATCTTCTGCTACGGAGGCTGTCTGAAACACTTTTGCTGCTTTTCGAAAATGGGTGAGCCACTCGTACACACGACAGTGCTCGATATTCATAAACTCGTACCAGCATCTCATAAGTTTCTTTTGGTGTCTTGTCAAGCTTAAAGCAAAACTTTAAATTGATCTTTTGTTCATTCCTTTTCTTGTTCTCAGATAAGAACCAAGCAATTTGTAAAACAAGTTTTTCACGGAACACAAATGAGTCTCAACTGAACTATGGTGGGAGCAAATGGTCAACACCTGCCGTGACACAAGTACAGTGTTTTGTTTCACCAGTGTTGCCAGATCGGCCGTTCTGACTTCACTCGCCAAACTTTATTGTTGGAGGTTATATGTCGCCAATATGGTTGCGATAATACGTCAATACCAAAAATTTTAATAATACCTGGTGTGATATACAAGAAACTGAAATAGTCTTATCATCATGCTCACCAGTAATATCTTTTTTTACCATTTTTTCAACATCAAATACCCTGAAATAGGACGTATAGAGAAAGAACCGTCTGGGAATCATTTCTCTATCCTTCCATTAGAATACTCTAATCACTAAACAAATAAAAGTATTGCATAAAGGTACTCTTACTGGCAACCACATTCCAATATCTCCCGTGTGTAACCATCCTTCAGCATCTAATGCCTCTGCTGTTCGAATTGGGTCCTTCAAATAACCTTTAAATATATTGTGCCCTTTCACACATACCTAAAATATGTAATTTCTAATAAGTTTAATTTCATAAAAATTTTTTTAAAAACAATAATTCTATATACATAAACACACACGCACACACACACACACACACACACACACACACACACACACACACACACACACACACACACACAATATATATATATATATATATATATATTTAAGCACACACCCAAGTTTTTTATTACACGATTTTGAAATAACACACATGGTACACGAATTGAACAAATATTTTGTGTACACAAATTTTTTGTTCTAGAACGAATCCTCCAAAAAAGTCTTAGGTTTCGTGTCCTTTGGATGAGGATGATTTTATCGAATTAATGACAGTTTATGATAATAAAAAGTCAATAATGACGTTGATGGTGAAGTTCAGCTATTAACAACTCATTTAATACGCAAAAGCTTGAAATTTGACAAGTAAGGAACAATATTTTCTTACTCATGATCCAGACGTTAAACGTGCATTAAAATTGCAGCCAAATCTTCAGTTTTGTGTAGCAGGATATGAAAAGAATTTTGTAAGCAACTTGAGAAACAAAGAAAAAAAAAGAACTAGCCACTAATAATAGACATAGTAACAATAGAAAACCAAATACGAGGCCGTTTATAACAAACAAAATTCTCATGATCCTGAGGTTAAATGTGCATTAAAATTTCAGCTAAATCTTTAGTTTCGTGTAACAGGATATCAAGAAAATTTTGTAAGCAACTTGAGAAACAAAAAAAAAAATTGTGTGTGTCGACTCAATTGACTGGAGTTTACGGCTGTCTTTAATTATATAGTATAGGCAAAAGGATAAATAAACGCATCGCATACAATACTGAAACCATGCATGTATTTTCTTTATTCTATTCATATTTTTCATATTGATTCGGTAAAATAATATTATATAAAATAATATACATCAATTATGTTACATAAATATATGTTACTCATAGTACGTAAGTACATTGTTAAGAAGGTTGATTTAACTTACTATTAATATTACTTTGAGTATTAACTACATTAATACTCTCGCCATAATTTTAAACACTTTGACAAGAGGTGACTAAAGTATGATACGTGAACGTCGGTAGATTTAAGAATCGTGAAAACATCTCATCAATGGTTGTACCATACCTAGTCTCCCCAGTATTCTACCAGAAACAAAATCCAAATTAAGCTCTGATTTTAATTGAACTAACCTCAATCCTTCACCTTTATCGAAATCGGTATTGAAATCGCCGCCAAGTATTAGTGGAAGTACATGATATTGTTTCTTCAGTAGTTTAGAGCCACCTTCAGTATATGCTAAAGTTCACATTCATTATTATATATATATATAACAATAAATAATCTTAGAATTTAAAATAAAAAATGGAGATTTCAAATCGTCATTATTTACGTTCACCATATGAGAAAAACATTCAAAATTATACAATCGCTTCAACATTTGGTTCATTCCATTGTTCCTTTCAATTGTTTTCAAAAATTTATTTTTGTTTCTATAATGAAACAAAAATAAAGTTTTCACACGCATTTTTTTCCACTCGCCAAATTTGGGGATTTTTATTTGTTATAGTCAATCCCATCTTGTGTAACCCAGCAGCAGATGTGATTTGGATTGCCAAGTTAAGGTGGAACGGAGTTTTAAGTTATTACTCGCGAGAAAGTCGCTTAGCTCAAAAACCGGTTTTTGACGCCAATGATGCCAATAGACAAAATGACAGTAAACGTAGTTTGAGAATTTTTTTTTAAGTTTTAATTTTTTTGAGGGCTTAATATTTAAGTCATACTTTCCAAATTTCTCACATCGATAGCAAACAACGGTAATTTTTACACGAAAAAGGCAAAAAAAAAAAAAAAATACTGCGTAAATGAATTTTTGTAAAAAGGGTATTAGATGAAAAACACAAAAAAAATTTTAAAATCCATAATTTTTAAGCAATTATTTCAATCTTTGAAAAAACACGGATAATAATGTTTGACAAACAGAAAAAAGTTTCATGTGATTGTTTTTATAAATGACGAAGTTATTAAATGTTGAATTATAGAATTTTGAGAATTTTTTGAAAAATCATAAAAAAAAAAAGTTTGGGGTATTTTATATTTCAAATCTCTGATTCTAAAAGGCCAAAAAAAAAAGGACTTTTTTTAGTATAGAATATCGATTCATTATAATGATAAGAAGTCCGTACAGAATGATTGAAAAATTCTTTTCATAAAAACGCATCAATATTGTTTCAGTTTAGAAAAAATCTTAAAAATGAAAAATATCGTTATTTTGTAAAAAAAAAAACATATCGTATCGTGGAGAAAAAAAATTCTTTTTTTTTAATTTATTTTTTGTCTGATTTCGGTATGAAAAGAACAATTGCAATTTTAAAAACAAGAAAATGTAGAACTCTTCCTTCTTTCTTCGGACAGAGATTAAGCACATGTGCAGAAGCGAGCGTAACCCTTTTTTTAAATTTCTCTCCTCATAATATTTTCATACTGGGACCTTGATATGAAAATCGATTCTTAAAGAGTATAAACTTCAAAAACTAGCCACAAATTACAGACTTTATAACAACAGAAAACCAGATGAAGCAGTTAATAAATGAACGAAATTCTTCCCTTGAATCAAATCTGATACTTGCGCTACTACACGTATTTGACGCTATTGATGATAGCATTTTTGATCCAGTTCGTAGTAAACGTGCGCGATTGTTACCAAGTAGCGATGAATAGTTGTTAGTTAGTGGTTTTATTCCTAATTTCAATTTGAATTTTTATATGTTGTATGTACATACAAACTGAATTTTCAGTGTACTGTATGTGTAAATTTTGTTTGTTTTAAAAATGAATTAAAGTTGTTTTAATAAATATGTAATATGGATTTCATTATTACTTTTTTGCACGGATTTTGGAAAAATGTTTGGAGATTTTTCAGCTTACACATTTTTTTAAAGTTGTGAAACATTTCCCTAAATTTACCATGTGTCACATGTATTTTTTTTATTTTTTTTTGCGTGGTTTTCGAAGGAATGCATCTAAAAGTAAAAAAAAGGTTTTTTTTTTTATTTTATATATATATATATCCCACTCTCATATATATTTCCTTTCTCAGAAAGCGAGAGGAAAAAATATTTAGCTGTAAAAACAAAAAAAAAAAAAAGGGGAAAACCTTTAGGCTTTTTTCATGATTTTATGGAGTAGAATTTTCTATGGAAAACTTTTCAAAGATGTTTATACCAAGAGGTAAATTATTACTATCCATTTCTAAAAATATTTAAAAAAAAGAAAAAAATTATAAATTATATTTCTCAAATACATTTAATATAAGAAAAAAAATTTTATAACAAAAACCCTTTAAAGTTTTTTATTTTGTAACGCATAACCCTGAATTCCGATGCAATTACCATACTAATTTAAAAAATTGTCATCTTAAATCATGTGTTCTCAAGAAGCCGTTTGATGGTTAAAAATTGTGAAAGGGAAAAAACATAAGCGAATTGTTTTTTTTTTAACTAACATATTTTTTTTAAAAAAAAAATCGTTTTACTTCTCTTAATATAAAAAATATTAAAATAAGAACAAATTATAAAATTTTGATTCAAGGTAATGCTGGAACTTTTAATAAAAGACAAAAATTCTGCAGATTAATCTTTTGCTTAAAGTAATCTAGTATATATCCCCTTAACCACTGTTCCATAATTATTTGTGTGAAACTATTGATCTACTTTGAATGAAATTTGGTTCGAAGTTTGGTTCTTGGTTTCCAGTTATTTAGGTATTCTATTTTTAGATCCTTAAAAAAGGTCAGATTCCATAACTAAAAATTTTTTATATAGAATTAACTATGAAAATGAAGTTAATTAATAAATTCACATCATACATCGAAAAACATAACTTTCTTTTTGAGCTGTTATCTATGATATTAAATTTATACATCTGTAATGAGAAAACTATGAAATTTATTACGGTTTCTTCCTTCCGACTTTTCTGTGTCTAAATTAGTATTCCAAAATTTTTTTTTTTAAAAAATATTCTTTAGAAATTAAACAAATGGTTTCTCAATTCTATAATCGATGAAAGAACTAATTGTGTCTATAAATTAAGACCTCATTTTTGTTTTAAGAAACAGAATCTATATTATCAAAAACTAATAAAGTTAACCTAAAGTTAAACTAAGCTACAAAATAAATCATGAAAATTCGCATATACAGTTGTCTCTTTTTCCTTTTTCTTCCAAATCATTTGCAATCCTCTTGAGTGCCATTAAATGCTTCACATGGTACCTGATTTCTATGATATACATTAGTTTTAATGACTAGTAACAAATGAGTTTGGCAGTTTTGGAACCAACAAGAATTCTCCTTAACTCATCAGTGATCTGTGAGTTGGAAAGAAAATTTCTCTCTTATTAGGAAAAAAAAACAATAACAAAATATAAAATATGTTTCATTAGATTAAGGAAACAGGTGTATATCTCTATTTTCGTTAATTACAACTATTGGATTTATATTGTATAACATAAGAAAGTAATACGATTCAATATTGGGGCCCTATGATTGATCAGCTGAAGCTATTACGCACTGTAACAGAGCATCCGCGGATGATACAGAAGACATTTCAGAGTTAAAATATAAATTCCGTCGGTGTAGTTCAGTTGACCCACATGCAGTGGCGTAAAGTACATCCTCGCATGCACCTCAGTGTCCAAGGTCTCGAAAACTGAGATGGGGTGCAGCAAGCCTTGGCCCTGTAGGGCTGGTGTGTAACTGAGTTTTGATTTATTTTATATTTATTAAATAATAAATTAAATTAAGTATTTAATCAAATATAAATAAAATCGAGTCCTTTCGTTTATGTTAGAATAATGCGTCAAATATTTTTCGATAAACAATTATCACGCTTACTAATAATAAATTAAATTAAATTAAGTATTTAATCAAATATAAATAAAATCGACTCCTGTTTATGTTAGAATAATGCGTAAAATATTTTTCGCGATAAAAAATTATCACGCTTACTAAAAACAAAGATAGTAACTCATAAGCAGAAGTTGAGATAAACGAATAAAATGAAAGCAATGATACGATATATTTTACAAAATATCTTTATCTTAAAAATCACAAATAACACTTTGGTAAAATCAATTACCAAGTTATTCAGTTAATAGCTTCCAGATTTACATTTCTGTTAACTCAGAAAGTATCGAGATTAAAATTGTGTGATATTTTAAATGATTTTTCATGCACTCAAAATACTTTGATAGTTTTACCTCGCCTTCTGAGTTTTTTGAAAAGTATTCCATTTCCGGAACATCCACAAGCTTCACTATGTTGCAGGGAACAGGAGGGCCAACATTACCTAAATTACAAGAGATATAACGGAGACATTTAAAAGGAAAATAAGGTTTGAACACTTCGATTAGGAAAAATCAGTTTGGGTGTAATCTTACGGTTTTGATTTCCCGATACATTTTGATTTACATTCGAATTGTTTTTCAATAGCATCACTCTATCGCAACATGGAGTTTTTGTAGTTTAGAATTACTGTGAAATGAGGAATGTGAAATCTAAATCGATATAATTGCCAAAAAAAAAGATACTAAATAACATTTGCAATCTTCAGTCTAAGGAGACAAAATTAGCATAATTGTTAATAGCTAAAAAAACCTAAAATATGCAGTTGTTGGATGATAATAATGGTTTATTTTACATGATAATAATGGGGAAATAATGTGTGTGATGGCTGATTTCTTTTTAAACACATTTTCTTATAATGAAAAATTTTTTCTACAGAATTAAGTAAAGAATGTTTCAAGCAGCCCATGTTTTCAATTCTAAAGATATTCTTTCATTTTATGAAATCTTTAATTGTTTAACTTTTGTTGCAGTTACTTCCGCTGAGACAGAAACAATCACTGTAAATGTCTATTTCAAGATGGTTTGGCAGGTATATATTGAATGTAATGCAGCCATTCAAACAACATCACCTAATGGGATCATTATTTTGGCACAAAAAAGGGGTGAAGATAGTTGGAATTTTTTTAGCTATATGGCCTGATTAATGGTTTTGGATTATTATTAAGGAAATAATGATATTATAAATCCAACTTAAATGTCCACCAGGTCCTGAAAACGATAATTATAAGAAAGAAAGAAAAACCAGCAGTCCCACTGTAGAATTAATTTGAAAAGGGGTCTTCAAATTTACAGTAAATTTTTTAAAAAATTGCAAAGGGAAGGGTCTTTAACCAATCAATCCGCCAGGGAAAATATTTCTTTAACTGTTGCACGTTTATAAAACCGCTTCCCGTAGAAGAACCATGATTATGCAAATGTGAGTCGCTATTTAAAGTTAAGAGAAGTGTGAGTATAGTGGTTGGTCATTATGCTGCAACAGAATTTAGATTGCTAGAATCAAGAATCAAAACCCTCAGAGTTTCAGGAAGCGGATCTGGCTTGTCATGAGTTCGAGCCTAGTACCGCTGAAGATCCACCGTGTAGGGGAGCGATGCACGTTAAATCTGTGGAGAATTCAAACGTCCTCCATTTGGTGTGGTGTTGAAGTTAGGAGAGGGAGCTACCATCTCAGGTGTCGTCTTCTTTAATTGACCATAACTCACAATTACGACGTCCGTCACCAAAAGCTCTCGAGTAGATGAATAGCGCGAAGTTAATATTCACTCATTCACTCACTCGAAGCAACACGAGGGCTATTGGTGAAGGACCTCGCAATTTTGAGACATGGTTAAGGGTATAAGGACAATCGAACTAACATTCCGCTCTCAAATCTTCCACACCTCATCAACAAAAAAATGTTGAGCCTCTGCATTTATATTGTGGATCTATTCTTCTATATACACAGCGCTCAGACTTTCAAAGAAATTTATTAAGCAATTAATTTTTGTTGATTTCTACAATTATTTTTGTATGGTTTGGAGTTAATTCTAGCTCGTTATTTTTGTTCTAAGAGATTTTATTAACTCATCTTATGTTTCCCTAAATTTTATAGGCAAGTAAATTTTTTTACGCGGTTTTTATATGCGATTTTGTGAAGAACATATGGGTCGCATTAAAAGAAATCTTATAACATAAATCTGTTCAACAGGCAGACGCTGCAGATGAATTTAGTGGAATAGTTTCTTTTCCTTTTTCTATACGTATACAACAAACAGACACGACATAAATATTCAAAGGATTTTAGTATTTTTCGTTTTCATGAGAATGATAATTTAATTTATTAATAGCAAAGAATGGTTTAAAACTTTTCATATCGAAACATATTTAAATTTTATTTGGAGTGAGGAGAAAGGAAGGAACACATTGCGCAGAATAGAAAAATTGTACCAGAAGTCTATCGCAAGCTTAAGAGCATAACACATTTATACTTTTATATTATAGTTTTGCTCATATTTATCCAATTTTTTTCAATACAAGATAGTTATGTGGCAAATGCTATTTCGAAATATACTTGTTGTATAATGGTATTATTTGGGGTAATTGAACAGTAAAGATTATATTAATATGCATTTAAAAAAGTACTTTTAATAATAGTTTAAAAGTAAATTTAGTTTTACTCTAAATCACACAAAACATTTTTCAACAGCCTTTTTTTCCGTTTTATTTAAAACATAGAAAATAATTGTTTTCCTATTTAAAAATGATTTTCACTTACCACTAGCATCATGAGTTGAATCAGATTTACTCATGGTACCTGGACCACAAGTTTCAGTTTGCCCATATGCTTCCATAACCTAAAATATAAATATCCTGTTGATAAGTATTTAAGGTAAGATTAAAATTTATACATCTGTGCAACTAATTTCTAAGCTCGTCTTACATCAATAAATAAAATCTTTTGGAATTTATTTGAATATTGTGTTAAATAAAAGAAAGGTTGTTACAATACAAATGGCTAAAGATTTATGCTCTCTTTTTTTCACATATTTCATAATTAAGACACGATGAAGTTTCTTCTCGCATATGTAAAAATTATAAATAAACCCGCACAAAAAAAAATGTGCACCAGCTGAATATTGATATTTTCTAAAAATAATCGTTAGAAGATTCTTCGGTGTTTCTGTAGAAAATTCTACCGAATATAACACATCACAGCAGATGCCAATACCTTTGAAAATGTTTTCGGTTAGGAATAAAACATATGTTCTTTATTTTGTGAAACAAATCGACAAGAAAGAAATAAAAAACACCAATTTCATTACATTCCATTTACATACAGTTCATCTTATTAAATAGTTTTTCGAAAGCACGCTATTGTTACTTAAAATTGGTAGTGGAATGCTGTTGAACCAGTATTTTTTATAATGAATCCTTATTTTATATTATGAAATATATTTTAAATAATTTACATTCCTTAATATCTTTCACTCTTCTCTCCATCAATAAACTCTAAAATCAAACATTTCACTCTTTATGGATGCTTTCATCATTTTAATAAACATAAATGCCTTCTACCGAGATCTATCTGAATTCTTGAGTATAATTATAGCCTGCTCGTTCCATAACAGCACAAACAAAAAACATGATATTATTGCAGAGTATCTTAGCGATAATACATAATTTGCTTGTAACCAAATGTGATTCTATAAATATCTTATCTTTCCCAAGAAATTGCTGTATCTCAGTTTATTGCACGACCAGCATAGAAACAATTTTTAGCTTAAAGATGACTAAAATACTTAAAAAATTTTTTTTTCTTCTATAACTTATTTATTTAAATCAAACAAGAATAAAATTTTCAGATTCGTCAAAAAAATATTTCTGTGATTTTTTTATTGGAAAATTTTATTAATGATTGTCTATAGGAAGCACAAAAAAAAAAGTTAAAGTAAAATGTTGGTATTTTGGGCCAAATAATGCAAATATAAGCAGTGAAAAAATATGCAGGGTGATCCAAAACTTTTCGTTCTAATTTCGTGGAGAGGTAGGGAATGCGTCAGGAAACCGATTTTGCATAGGAAAGTATGCCCCCAATGTACGCATGCGTATGTAGAAGGCGCTGTGTGTATCTAACGAAAATAAAGCTCAGCCGATCACTCTTGCTGTCATCAGTATACGAGTTGATTTACTAGTGAGGAGATTAATTGTTTTACGAATCCTGAGCAAGCGAATATACATTTCGCATATGGGGGAACAGGCGAGTTAGGCAAGTTAATGAATACCGATAACCCGGCAGAGAAGAATACACAGCATCAAATGTTTAGATGTGTATAGTGCGTGTTTTAGCTGCAGGGGAAGCCTTACGTTATCTGAAAGATTAAGAATTTTAAATGTTCTTCCCTTAAAGGTGTCGGGGACCCCAGTTTTCCAGCTACTGTCCTTTTTGTAGTTGAAGCGTCATTTAGTCGTGATGGCGTGTTCAATGCGTACAATTCACATGTGTGGTTCCACAATCCGCATGATACCAGAAGTCACGCTGTGCAACATCGTTTTGCCATAAATGTGTAGGTTGGAATCATTGGTGATTGTTTATTGAGACCTTACTTGTTACCCCCCGATTGGATGGCCAAAAATATTTAATCTTTCTCGAGACAATGTTACCGACTTTTCTGGGCGATGTTCATGTGCATATCCGCCATGATATTAGATTTTAACCTGACGAGGAAAGCACTAGCAGAATCAAGGCAGATAGCGAGAAACTTCATGTACCAAAAACATTGGCAAGATAACTTACCAAAGAAAAAAGTCGGCCTAACGTTCCGGTGGTAGAAAGTTTATGTATGTACGTTGTTAGAAGTAATAACATGAAAAACATACTCTTATAGGAAAAAGGCAACAAAAAGTTTTTTAAAAAAGAAATTAAAGAAGTTCCTTCAAATCTTTTTCATATGATTTGCTTGGTCTCATTAGAGATAGTAAGAAAAATTAGATTTTGTAGCAACATTTACACCCATAAAGAAATTTTCCACAAACTCTAAAGTGGTTCTTTTTTTAAAGTTATATCTTATTAAGAAGGGAAAATAGATAGTGAAGTATTCTTATCATTCTCTTCTAAGATAGAAAATACAGTACATAGAAGCTTGCCTATAAGAATAAATGGATTATAAAATTTAAAAAAATGTGATACTTATTAAAAGATTCTCAAAGAAATGTCAGCTAATCGGTTAGGCTGTTAAAATATCTGTTAAAATATCATAACTAGCTGTTAAAATATCATAACTAGAATTAAGTGAGAGCACATTAAAAGAGTTTTTTTAAAGAAAAGCTTCTTCCAGTGATTGTCCTTAATTATCCAATAAATATGATATGCTACTTTAAATATTTTCTGCAAATATGATTCATCATCAAGCATTACTTCTATGGTGACTAAAGTACAGCTTTCTCAGCTTTTCAAGCATTTTACAAAACGGTTTCGATTTCATAATATACATGCCTTAGTTCCGAATTTCATTTTTAAATTTTGTGAAGGTATATTTATTATATTTCCTTGTCTCACGCAAGTTGTGCATTGTGTGGAAAGTGATTTTGGAACACAAAAACAAATCATCTAGAATTACATAAAATTATACATAAAGTTACATGCATAATTATTATTATTTTATATTGAAAGGGTAAAGGAACGATGTTCACACACGCAGGAAATAAATTTTGAATTTCTTTTACGTCACTCATATGCGAAAGTAACACAGTCGGAATTTGTATTTAATTTTCAAATACTTTGCAGCTTCAAAACAATTGACTAAATATTTATGCAGGTCATTTTATCCAGTAGTTTTTGTAGCATTTCATAAAAAATATCAGAAAGAGAGAGAATCAAATTGAAAAATGATAAGAAAATTCACCTCACATCCTAAGACCTCTGTAAAAAATTGAAGAACACTTTTATGTATAGGTGCTGCAGTTGATAAAATACAACGAACTTTGCCTCCTAAACTGTCCAAAAACGGTTTTCGTATATCTCTTTCGATTAGTGATTTTTCTTTTCTGAAACAAAAAGGACAAAATACTTTACTTGAATATTCTCAAACAAGTAGGCAGATATTTCGAAATGTTTTAATTATTCTGGGCAGGAAAATAATTTTAAGTCCAGAATAAATAACGTAACGATGAGCGATTTGTCATTTTTGTTACGGTAGTTCAGTGTTCGAGAAATATGATGTAAATAATCATTTCGGAATGAACAAAACTTATTAATTAAAACTAGAACGTAACAAACCAGAACACATATTTACACTAAGAAGGACATTAAAAAAATCTGCAATCGAAAATCTAATTAAATAAAACCCTAAAAGTAGAAGTTTTTTCTATTACATGTCAAAAACACATACCAAATTCAAATTCTAACAGTCAACTGAATAATTCTTCCATCAAGATTCATGACAAAAAGGATGCCAACTTTAGCAGCAAAACATAATGTCAAACGAATAAGTATCGATAACAAAATAAACAACAAGAGCGCTACATAAATTATTAAATCAAAGCAGACGCTAATAGTATGAAAAACAGAATATCTTCCAACGTTTATAGATTTATTAAAAATAATTTTAAAGAACATATTTTATGTGCATATTTTGGTTATAATTCAATCTAAATCAAAACTGTATTTCTTTTATATCTATGGCCAACCCCGAGCCCCAGATAATTGGGTAAGAGCCATAGTATGCTGTCAATTAGTGCGAGTTATAGCTGTTTATAATGACTTTTCATAAAGCGAGTTACTATACATATTCCTTTTACGAAGATTTAAATTATTGTCATTGTTATATTCCTCTTTTTGTTACAGTTATTTACGGGATTATACAGCTTATAGAAATACATAATATCACAATTAACAAGAAGAAATAAACAGTTTATTAAAAGAGCATTTAAATAGTTTTTACATATTTTTAAAATATTTTAAGATTATCACCAAAATAACTTACATCTGAGGATTATTTTTCAGTTGGAAGTTAATAAAAGCCTGTGCCTAAAATAAAAAAGAAAGATAGGTCAAATAGTGCATTAAATTTTATTGCACTTTATTCTTCGACACAAGGTGACAAGCATTTTTTAAACAATATAAAGTATAGGGGAAATCACTGTATTCATTTCAATTAAGAATAAGTAATTTCTAAATTCTGTCTCGTACAGATGACACGGATTTCTCTGAGTTTTTAAAAAAATTTGGCGAATAGCTCACCGTTTAAGCCATTTTGTCTTTATTGTGTGGTGATGCTGGGACCAATGAGCATGAGAGAGGTCTGTTTCACCAACAGTCGAGAATACCTTCGCATTATATGACATGCACGTATAGCACCCACTGTCTCATTGTCCGCTATCCATACATAGGTAGCACCTTCACTACAGGCCTCTGTGTTAGTCCGTGCCATAGCAAGGCTCCTAACTGAAGAACATCCACGGCATCCATTACGTATACTGACCTGCCCTTGACAGCCACTCATTATCGCTTCCTTTTGGAGCGGTTTCGCACTCTAAGGGATTGGACTGCAACCGAAAGGAATCAGGCCATCTTCAGTGTCAAATCCAGATTCAATTTGGGCAGTAATTGTCAGTAATAACCATTGTGTTCGTGTGTGGAGGCCCCTTGGTGAAGGTTTCAGAGGAGTGTACAGCGGGGTACCGCATTTACATCTGGTGTGATGATATGAGAGGTGCCATATCACATACAACATCAGGAAACCTCTAACTTTGATCCACGGCACCATGACAGGCTAGAGATACGTGCCTCCTCCACACTTCCTGACCTGCTCAATTCCCAGATTCGTCTCCAATACAGCATATCGGATTATTTAGGACGACAAGTTGGACAGCCTAAAGTTTTGGTCGAATTAGAGGTGCGTTTACAGAAACTGTGAAACGTGATGTCTAAATACATCATACCCGACCTCAATGCCCGACCGTGTCACATCATGCATTTATGCTAGAGAAGGCCCCAACAGAGCTCTAAAACCTTCAATCATTTGTAATTTTTTTCCACAGTAAATGATCATTTTATTTTGATTTTGTAATCACTTACTTACATCAACATTGCAAACGAGTGTAATATATATGTGAAATTTCTCCTTATTCTGACAACTCTTTCTTGGTGATCAAATTTTTTTATGGTGATATGTATTATTGGGATGTATAAAAAAAGTGACGTAATCTTAAGATTTCTTAATATTTTTTTTTAGATGTTATTAAGAACTAGGTTTTTTCATAAAAAGAATTTCATATTCCAACTTTTTTAGTACATTTCTAAAATTATTTTTAAAAAGTAGGACTCATTAATTATTCTTATATTTTGAATGTTTTCTTTATTTCTTGATTGGATGAGGACCATCCAGAAAGTAAGTTTCTCACATCCCTAATCCATGATAGGTAATACATAAGAAATTCCGGATGAGTATGCCGGGTATATTCCTGGCGTGCCTATCGTATGCGTCATTTGCACTTCCCGATATCCTATTTTAAGGCTGTTGTAGAGACGAAAGATGTTTGTTATCATTCCTTCTCCCGCTGATTGCGAGGAAAGGTTGGAGATAAAATTTTTGAACCGTTACTGTGCAACATTACAGAAATTATGATGGGTCATTTCAGACCAGAGATATGGATGTTGGTGTTATGTAAGGTCGCTCGCATGCAACGCAGAATCCATTGCAGGAATTCCTCTTAAAGATATTCGACCTTTCATCCTATGATCTTGAACCGTGTATAGTCCAAACAAATTAAATCTTTTCATGCACTTGTAGAAATTTTTCATCGATCAGAAATTTTCTTGTGACGTAGACGTGCAGATGGCTGTCATACTCCAATCCCTAGCGGTGGATGTGAGTCACAAAAATGTAATAACTAAACTTAAGAAATAAAAAGGGCTACAATTCTAGTGGTTTCTAGGCTGAGAAGTAACTTAAATATTGTTATTACTTTTTCCGATTAATTTTACAAATAAATTGTGCTGTTCTTGACACGGGAAGCTTGCCTCTCTAGGAATGTACAACATTTTTGCAACATTGTGCTGTTCATTTCAAATATTTCTAGAAGTTAAAGTCTATTTTAGTTATTTTTGAAGTTGTATTTCTTTTGGCGTGTTAGGGAAAAATGATTTTATGTAAATTTTTACGATGCGCGCGCACATCGCCCTAAAGACCGACACCTTGCATTTTAGGTTTTATACATACAGCGCCATCTAGTGTAGAAGAACAATAATACAAAGCTGATAAAATTAACTAATCTTTATAAACCACACACGTTAAAATGAAAATGTTTTGGGTGCATTTATCTTTAAGTGGAAATAACTTATGTGTTTTAACAACATTCTTCTTACAAATAAATTTTTTTAAATTTCTAGTGGCTTTTTTTTTTTTCAAATTTTATTATGCAATATTGCAATGTGTGTGTGTGTGTAATTGGTAACTTTTATTATCATTAATATTACACCGTATATTTCAACAGTTTCCAACAAGATAGATGTTTTGATAATTAAAAATTACACTTCTGTAAAATATTTCCTTATAACAAAATGTCACCAGCTTTTTCTTCTTTTAGAGACAATTAAATGGAAGTTTTTAATTAAAAACAATATAAAATAAATTTATTTAGTGCTAAGAACATTTCGTATTTCACTATTTATTTTTGTGCATTTAATTAAGTCACTTATTGATATGAAAAGGAAAAAAAAGAATTAGTCCTGTACCAAATGTGGTTTGTTTTAAACTTTTTAAAAAATTGTAGTTTTTTTTAAAATAAAAAAAAATGTTACTGCACCTTATTTATTATTTTTCAATTCGAGTTAATTTATTATTTTGAAATAGGAATGTCATTCTTTTTTAAGGAATTCAAGCATATTTTGTAGTCAAATTTTCGCTTGAGCTGTTTACACAGAAAAATAATAGTTGTATTTAAGAAAAAAATAATAAATGAACTAGAATTTTTCTCTTTGACAAATTATTCTTTTTAGAATTTGTACTTACTTTTTTTCAAAGCTGAAAACTTGCATATACACAAAAATCCTTTATACATCCTGTTTAAAATTTTAAATTCTACACTACCGTAAACGTGCTTTTTTAATTATGGCATTTTTAAATAAAATGAGTTTTTATTTTATTTTTTTATGTAAGAGGATCGAAGATGTAGTATGCTTCTATGGCTGAATATTTCAAAATATCAACTAGACATATAACTATCACTACAGACCTCGTAATTCTGAACTTTTTTCAAATGACGAGGTCGACACTAGTATTGGCACTCCCTGTCCAAACTACCACACCACGACAACGGGAGGAATTTAAGCCACAACTCTTGTTATTTGGCATTTCTGCATCAAAACTTCCAGTTACATTATCCCGATTGCGGATACGTAACGTAATAATTAAAAAAAATTTCAAATAAATTATTTTAATTATTATAAATTTATCATTTTAACTCTATTCTGAAAAGTAATGTTTTAAATAAATGAAAACTTTAGTTTTTTTTTATTATTATTAAAAACGAGTGATTTCTGATCAAGAATATATATTTACTGAAACAATTGAATGTAATAATGAATTATAGATAAAGATTGATTGCTTATTAATTAGTTCTCCGAAGCAAATTGAATATGAAATTATTGATCAATAATAAATATCAATATGTATACGTTACATGCTAAAAATTGTCCATTTTTTTAATTATGTAGATATAATTTTATTATGATATTTAAATAAACTTTATTTAACTAGATAATGCATTGTATTAAAAGGTATATATATATATATATATACCTTTTTTTCTATTATTAGTGTCGTTTTTCTACAAACGTAGGATAACGCGAAGGATAAAATTTTTAGAAAGATTTTTATCTTGTTACGCCAAAGAAGTATACCTTTAACGTGCGTACATAAGTACACACACACTTTTTTTAAAAAATATTATTTTTACTGACATGTTTGATTTTGAATAAACATTTCATGAAAAGAGAATGTGTGTTTTTATTCTAAATATTCTACTTTTGAATTTTACGATAAATATGTATATGTAACATCTAAAATAACATAATAGCATAGCAAGGTATCCAGGCAAATTACTCATCTTGACAAATAATTAATATTTCTCCATAAATAAAAAGAAGATGTAAGAAATAATAACAGGTTACATACGTCATACATAAAACAAAAATGCAGAGATATATTTTCAAATATTACGTTGTGAAATTCTCGTACGTTCAGTATATTTTTCAAACTCCTAGTAATATGTTGCTATGAAAAAATAGAGTTAAGATAAAAACACCGAAAAATGTTTGGAAGATCTGTTTTTTTGGCAATAAAGTTGTATACAACAGCCATTGTGATGAATCTTTAGGAACAATTGCTACTTAGAGAAATTTATATCTACCATCACATTTCTAGATTAGTTGAAAAAAAAAGGATGAAATTTAAATACATTACTTTATCATATATTTTATTCAATACTCTTGGAACAGCGGGAAAGAATGTAGGTTGTAAAATCTTCATGTCTTCTACAAGTTTGTTAGCATCTCCACCGAAGAAACCAACACTTCCTCCATGCAGAAGTACATTTGCCTGAAATCGAGATTATAAATGATTATCGAGATTATTCTTAACGAAGACCGTAACAATCGCGAAGAAATTGTTTTTATATTATTGCTCCCTCTTACCTGGACAACTTGTTCGAGCATATGAGCGAGTGGAAGGTATGATATTGAGACATCATCTTTTGTAAATGGATTACTTGCCTATAAAAGGAATGAAAAGAAAAACAAAGAATATATATATATATATATATATATATATATATATATATATATATATATATGGGAAGGTTGGCTGGCCAAAAAACATGTTCAACCCCATTTTTATATAAATAATTATTTTATATATTAGCTGTCCTAAGTCAGCAATGTTTATAATACTGCAGCATCCATTTTGTAATTTTTAATTTCGGCTGCTCATGTGGCCTTCATTGTGTGATTTTCCTACTGTCTATGTGTTTTTCGAATGTGATTGATGGATGGATGTTTTTTTTGTTTGTAGAGAATTAAACTATATACCAGTGTTTTTCAAACTTTCAATATTTGCGACCCAATATTCAATCAAAATTTCCATCGCGTCCCCCTTCCATACAATAACAATATTTCGAATTCAATAATACTATACTTTGACGCTAAAGCTACAATACGATTTTAACCTTTTAAGTGTCACTGACGTATATATACGTCTCACTCAGTCAAAACTTTCATTGTCCTGGGAGTATATATGTGTCGTTCCGAAGTACCATCTTTTCTGTGCACTGCTATCCATAAAATTATTCCGAAGGCTTTGGAATACAAGAAAAAAAAGATTTTGACAGAGTTTGCGAAGCATTTACTTATATCAGAGAATTTGCTTATTTACATTCCTTTTCTTTCTACCCCCTCCCTTCCAATACATCACATGCGCCACATGGCGCACCTACGTGGAAAACGGTGTCATTGGGAGTGAACTGCGTAACTTTTAATCATCAGTTAAGCGATATTATAAACAGTATAGATTATTAAGATAATTGTTAATTTTTGTATGTACTTTTATATATGACAAGCCCATAGGATCACTGTTAATTATTAAACTTGTTCTTAACTTAGTATTGTTAAATTAATTATAAAATACATCTGGCAGTACTGATACATTTATAAGTGTATTATATCAGTGTAAATGTGTATTTAATTTTTTATTATGCCAGAATGGTTTTTTTTGTTTACTTTCAGTAAATTAATAATTTTTTTTAAATAATCGCGTCTCCCTCGTAGAGTTATCAAGCCCCCTAGGGCGGCACGCCCCACAGTTTGAGAAACGCTGCTATATATATATAAAATTCAGTAAAAATTTTTTGAAAAAAGAGATTTTTTAAATTTGAATTAAAATTCCCGTATGAAACAGTAATTTGCATTTATCAATTTACAGATATATTATTTTGAATTTTTTACTTAGAAATGATTAATTAACTACCCACAAAATAGATACATTCAATAATATCAAGTAGTTTTTACAATGCTGCTTAGATCATGCATCTCACCCTTTTAACTTCTTACGTACTTGTATTCATCACGAATACATTAATCGCGCGTCTTGCTACTTATGATTCCAAAACCACCACACAACAATATGACCTCAAAGTCAGCACGTTAGTGGCCTTGCTGTGAAAAGATTATATTATAACACTTTCCCAGTTTCATTTTTTTCCCCCAAAATTTTTTTCCTTTTGACAACCAACCCAAAGGCCTACTTAATTTTATTGCCACTTTTAAAACTATCTTTTTCTGGTTTAAAGGGGCGTTTATGTTAAATTTTATCTCAAGAATAGTAGCTTTCCAAATTTTAAGACTCTGGCCCCTTGAAAAAAATTTTGTGAGTAGAATTTTTTTAAAATTTTTTTTTAAAAATCTTTTTCTTAGGTAATTCTTTTTTGTAGTTTTTTGCTTTAAGATTTTTTGGAGAATTTTTTGCAGAATAGTAGTCGGTTGTTTTCATACCCTGATTTTTTTTTCCCTTTGAATTTCATTTATTTTATTTGGTTTTTTCCTACCGACTTAAAAGGAGAAGGTTAAAATTTAAACTAGTTTAATCCCCCCTTATTCAGTCCCTTGTTGCTTTTTTTTTTCGCTAGGTTCGGGGATTTTTTTTTAATTTGGTTTCTTTGGTTTTCTTTTAAAATTTTATTACGTTATTTCTTGTTATGCTCTTTATTTACTATTTCTTGTTTTTGATATATGATATGATATATATATATTAAAGGTTCAGTATTAGCGTTTTATGGTGAAAAAGCTTCTGTTTGTGTGTGTGAGCGCACTGAAAAGTCATTACATTATGATTATTGTTTATATAAAGTAGGTCCAACTTCCCCGTATCAAAACCATCAACAACTTACGAGTCATTGGCTCGACAGGGTACTAATAAGTAGTCTGAGGTAGCGTTACAGCACGAATTCGGTTTTCCATGTGGAATAACAAATATTCTATTACTGAATTTATGTAAAAAGAATTTGGATGACAATACATGACTAGAGTTACACCAGAATGTTCCTGGCATCTATTTCAGACGATTCGGCCCTTGTGGCATAAGTATTATCCTGCTTATAAAAGCCATTATATGTCGGGAACACAGTTACCATGGAGGGTGTACGTCTGGTCTGCAAAGGTGTTCAAACAGCACATAGACATCAGAAATTGCTCCTTAAGGATGATGGGTCCTTATCTGCCCCACTGAAATACCATCCGTACCATAACTCTGCTGTCACAGCCTTACATCATGCCAAATGTGCACTAGGTTGTCGGAGTTTCTTTTAGAAATGAAAATCCTGACACCCTGGATTTCTGTTTTCAAAAGAAATTCGCACTCGCCCGTCGATGTGATTGACCATAAACCTGGATTCGTCAAACCGGGTGACTTACTTACGAGATCCATGGCCCAATGCTATTGTTCCATGGGCCATTTCAGGTGCTGTTGATTGAATCAATGCCCACGTTAAGACCAGTGGCGTAACGGAGAATGTTAGGCAAAGCCCTGCAAATTCAGATTTTGAGCCCCAAGAATCTTACAGAGGATTGCAAAACCATAGGCTTTGGGCCCTCTTGGAATCCTGGGCATCCCTACAATGGGGTTGCGAGATGTTCGTTACGCCACTGGTTAAGACCCACTAAGTAGAGAGGTTGACGTAAAGCAGTGCTTCTCAAACTTTCACTATTTGCGACCCAATATTCAATCATGATTTTCATCGCGCCCCCTTTCCTTATAATAACAATGTATTGAATTCAATAATAATATACTTTGATGCTGAAGCTACAATACGACTTAAACCTCGTAAGTGCCACCGACGTATATAAACGTCTCGCTCACCCAAAGCGCTGATTGTCCAGGACGTATATATATGTCTTTTCCGAAGTACAATATTTTTCTGTGCATTGCTATCCATAAAATTATTCTAAAGGCTTTGGATTACAATAAAAGGACTTTGACAGTATTTGCGAAGAATTTACTTATTTCAGAGGATTTGCTTATTAATTCCTTTTCTCTTCCCCTCTCCCCTCAATACATGACATACGTGTGCCTACGAGGAAAACGGTGGCATTGGGGAGCGAAACGAGTAACTTTTTATCTTCAGTTAAGGCATTAATTATAAACCACACAAATTATCAAGATAAGTGTTAATATTTGTATATAATTTTATATATGATAACCCCTTGGGGTCACTGGTAGTTATTAAACTTTTTCTTAACTTAGTATTGTTAAATTAATCATAAAATATATTGTGCGGTTCTGATACATTTATAAGGTTATTAAATCAGTGTGAATGTGTGTAATTGTGTGAGTTATGTTAATCAGTGTAATTATGTCAGTATGTATTTTGTGTTTGTGTTTACTTTTAGTAAATTAATATATTTTTAAAAATAATTTTTTGTTTACGACTTTTCAATATGCTCGCGCCCCCCTTGAAGAGTTATCATGCCCCCTAGGGGGGCGCGCCCCACAGTTTGAGAAACGCTGACGTAAAGGCTAAATATTTTCAGGTTGAAAGTCCTCATGCTGGTATGGCATGGAAGTTAGGACAATAGGGTGGCAGCTCAGTTATCTTCCTCGTCACTTCATAATAAAATCACTAATCTTTCACCAACGGCCCTCGTGTTTTGCTTTGAAATTCAACTTTAAATAACAATCATTTATGAAAATCAAGTCTTATTGAATGATTGAAATTTTATTTCTTATAAAACAGTGGTCTGAATTCTAGAAATTATAATAACATTTTTATTTTCTATGTATTTCTAATTTTTCGGTATATTTTATTGCGTTATAAAATAAAGTAATCTAATTCTTGTTTTATTTTTTAAATTACTGAAACGTTTCACTTTACATATTGATATACTTTTGATTCCAGTTATTTTCCCTTGATTTATTTTCTTTTTCCTTTTTTGATTCTTAAATCTTCGTTTAGCGCAAAATATATGATCCATTTCATTGTACATATAGTGACAATTTTATTTCATACGGTAAATTATATATTTTGCATTATCAACCTAAGTTCTCTGCAGAGATCATCTCTCAAATTTTATTAAGTGATATTCATGCAATTTTACCTTGCGCTATATTTAAAATTAAATTTTTTCAGCAATTTCTAGCTTGAAATAACTGCGATTTACCTTTTTCTTTTCGAATAAATTATGATGGTTTTAATTGTTTTTTAATTATATGTCTCATAGATTTCATTAAATAATTGAATTAATAAACTTTGAATAATTTGTTGCGAGTATATTAGCAATCTTGTTTTAGAAGATACACCACGCATTACATTTTCCCAACATGCTTTTGAAGAGTTTTGATGCCAGATTTAATGGAAATTCATTGCAGTAACCCCGAAGCTATCCGCAACCCCCCAGCTCTCTTATGTATGACAAAAGTAGACAAATGTATGAACTACTATTATAAATTTTAAGTTGCGTTTTATGATATATAACACAATCGCATCCCAAATCATCGAAACTCTATTCAACGAATTTTTCTTTCTTCCGATATTAAACGAAGGCTAAAAACTCTTTTTAATGAATAATGAAAAAGCTGAAAAAAAAAAATTGGATTTCTTTTCAAGCGAAATATTTTTGTTTTCATTTTTACCCGGAACAGATAAAAAACTTTTCTTGTAAGCAGAAAATTTCTACGGAAAAGGGCGCCAGCCTATTATTAGACTTGACAGATGCAGATGAGTTATGTGCGTAACCTATTAGTTGAGTTTTGAATACAACAGGAATTTCTTTTACGTATTTCATCCCACTCCACAACGTGGTAGATATTATTTTACCATTTGACCTCATTTTTGAGAGGTGAAGTTTATTATACACGTATGGTTTTGCAGAAAATCTTGTTTTTGAAAATTGGTGAAGCAAGACAAATTTTCGGAAACGTTTTTCTGTCAGTGAAAAGATTAACATTTTAAGTGAATTTGATGCTAACGTTGGGCCACAAAATGCTTTAGCAGAACGTCTTAAAATGTCAACATCGACATTAGCAACAATTACTAAACAGCGAGCAGAAATTAAAAGGCATCTGCAGAGTGGGGTGAAAAATCGTCGAAAATAAGAAAGTCATAGAAAGCCACCTCTCTTCCTGTTCTTGAATCTGACTTAGTAGCATGGTTCAACATCGTCCGGGTCAAGCAAATAGCCGTTAGTGGACCTCTGATTAAAGAATAAGCTCTTCAACTTGCCGAAAAACACAATGTGAAAGATTTTTCTGCATTCAGCGGTTGGATCGACCATTTTAACACTAGGACGTCCGTCGGTGGACATTGGAGCCTGTTTAGTTTATTCTCCTTTCCGCATTTTTGCAGGGAATTTGAAAATTTTTCGTAACTTTTAATAATTTTCTCTGGTGATTACACAGAAAAAGTTTTGTGGTTGTAGGCTAATTAAGAGTGATTTTACTACTAAATATACCTAGAACTTCCACTGGTTTCATTTCGACACCAAGGCAGTTTATCATTATAAATATCTGACGTTCAACAAAATATAGTTCACTAAGTAGATACTATTAGTAAAACAAACTTTCCAAAGTCTTATCACGCATTTATCTGACCTTGTATGCAGTATTATTGGGTTCACAGTGGAAATGAATCAAATATACTAAAATTGTTGTGTTTAAGTGTTTCGTAATATATTATTTGCTCATCTGCTCATAAGAAACTTCATTCGATTTTCGAACTAAGTGCAGAGAAGACACCCTGAAACGATGGCTCGTAGAAAAGTTCTAACAGGCCTGATGAAATTGCTAATTTGTAGCGAGAGCTTTCTGAGAATGAATCGGATGTTGTGTGGTGTGTGTGTGAGAGCTGTCTTGCTCTAATTTACGTTCCGATGAAGACATAAGATTGAGTGAAAGTGAATGCGAAGAATCTGTAGAACGTGTAGATGTAATTAATAAATATTCCAGATAATCCTTATAAAAATGTCGCTAGGTATGGCACAAAATGGATACTGCATAATAGTAATGTTCCTGGCAGATTTCGACTCGAAATGTGTTTTGCGACAAAGCAGTGGTCCAACAAGATTAACGAAACATAATGTCAACGCCAGTTTTATAATATAAAGGGTCGTAATATATGATAATTGCATGAAACAATATTAAAAAGTCTTAAAACTAAACTCTACCGAACAGTAGTCCTGCAATTATTTAGTTAAGGTATCCGACTACGTTCGGAACCATGATTTTAAAAAAGCGCATAAATGGATAATTTTCATGATATTTAGTGTCACTTAGATTAGAATACATGTATAAAATTGTTTTAAGGACACATTTTGACAAAAAAGAAAATTACTTAAATACAATATATCTCGGTAAAAAAATTAACTTGGAATAGCCTTTTTTCAAAATGTTCTCCTTTTGTAAAAAATACTTCTATTGTAATAATATTTTGGCTGTATATAGCTCAGACCTCTGTACAGAGGCTCACCTATGATTTTTGAAAAAATCACATTATTTTCAGTGTTACAACCCATTGAAATAATTATCGGCGGTTTTTTTTCTTAAAATTTCTCCCCTCTGTTGTCGTAAAACATGGATAAACCCATTTCTAAGTTATATATTTCAAAAATTCTAGTTGAGCCTCTGTACCGAGGTCTGAGTTATATACAGTCAAAATATTATATTATAATAGAAGCATTTTTCGCAAAAGGAGAATATTTTGAAAATGGGTCATTCTATGTTCATTTTTTGTCAAAATATTGTACTTAAATAATTGTTTATTGTAATACTACTCTTAAAACAATTTTATATACATTTTCTAATCTATAAGTGATACTAAATATCATAAATACTATCCATTTATACGCTTTTGCAAAATCTCGGTTCCGAACGTAGTCGGATACCTTAAAACAATTGTTTTATATAATTTATATCGCGGTGTCGAAACGACACAGGTGGACGTTTGAGGGTAATCGAAATCAAGGATGTTCTAGTGTTGAAAAGATACGATGTAAGATTGTCAAACATCTATTAGAAAGTATTTTAAAATTCCCTATTAACTGTGGTACATAATAATTTGAAAATAGTGTTTTTAGCTGCTAAATAAAAAGTGTATGGATATTTTTCTGTAGTTGCGTATAATAGAATTTCCGAAAGGTAAGTGCAAAAAATTTATATTTTGTTTGGACTCCGATATTACAAATAACCCCAAATTAATGAATAAATGCTCGGTCCGGATGAATCCGTTAAATTGGGGTCCGACTGTACTTATAATAGTTACGTACAATAAAGTTTTCCTGACATGTAACAAGTTAACGGGTCTCTGTTTATAACTAAAGACCGATAATGAGCTGATGGCATTCTAATTAAATTTACCCCATTTCTCAATGAACATCGTCCATCTAAAGAATAATAAACAGTATCTGATCCATTCACTGAAGCTTACCATGAAAATATTTATAGAAGAAAGAACTGAAACCATGTTTCCATGGGTCACCAAAGCTCCTTTAGGATCCCCCGTCGTTCCACTGGTGTAACACACAAGACAGATGTCCGATGGCGAAGGAAGCTTCAAAGAAAATTAATATTTTTTATTCCTTCATCAATATTTCAATAAAATAAATAAATGATTATTTATCAGCATTTTTATTAATTAATTTGAAAATTTTCAATTGATCCACAATATAGGATGCAATTCATCTAAAATTAATCTGCTAACGGTAGGATGTGAGATATAGAATATGGAACATCAGTTCTATGACCGAGATGATAAATCTAAAAAGCTCGCATTTGAAATTAGTTTTCCCAATTAAAAACTATTAAAATGATATTGGTTCACATTAGTCTGCCACCCTTCACCCACGCTTGCAAAAAATAAATAAATAAATAAAACACACAATATTGTAAAATACTATATACAAATGAAATAAAATTAAATACATAATCATAAGTAAAACAGAATATAAAGGTAAATTAGCGTGGAATTGATTTTTTTCTTTTTCACTTCCTTTTGTCTTAATTAAATTTTCTGCTAGCTTTTTCGCTGGTTAAAAGAATCCTTCTGCGACAAAATAAAATATATCGAGTAAATAGGGCGATCGTACTGCGTTGTCAGGTTTATAAACTCCTTTTTCAATTGCTACACTATTAGCTCACACTCTCTATATATTTATTTATTTATCTTCGTGGAATTTTCAATCGTTAATAAAATACATTTTAAAACGCTCCATTGAGCTTAAATTTTATAAACATGATTATTTTGGATGACAATACAGTAATTTAATTATAATTAATAAAAATATGAATTGATTAAAACTATATATAATTATTTAAAGAATTACAAATACAGTCACGTTGGTATTATTTTTGGAGACTTAGCGATCCTTTTGGCGAAAAAGTTTTTTTCTCACGTTGTAAAGCATTCAGTTGAAATGCAATTTTATATACACGATTGTTTTGGATGACAATGCGATACTTTAATGATAATGAATAAGAATTAATTACCACTTAATGTTGTGATTCTGTCCTATGTATATACTTATTTATATTAATTGTAACTATTTAATAAAAAGTAGCTAAAGTATAAAATTTTTCTTTGATTTAAGTAGGAATTGATTTAAATTTTTTTATATTACTTGTTTCATCACAATTGAGTACTATCTTTTTCTTTTTTCCTTTTCTTTCACCACTGTTCTTTACACAAAATGAAATAAATAAAATATTAAGTATATAAGTGAAAATAAAATATTACACTTTCATGAAAATACTGATATGACGAGATGTGTATGTGAATTGGACAACACACTGGGCTTAGAAATCTAAGAGAAATTTTGGCTAAGATGCATGTTTCATCTCAAACTCTGACACGTAGATGAAGGTGAAAAATCACTGTTATGTATCTCAAACTCTTATATCGAACACTCTTTTCTTAACACCTGAATACAGATATCGTGGTATTTAGGAAAAACTTTCTTATTGCTGATTTATTATGTAAGAAATCCGGTCATAGTATATTAAATTTATCCATGACATTCTTATATTTAAAATTTTTATTTTACAATTTAGTGCCTATATACTAACACAAAAGATACTATATACACATATATATATATACAGTCGAACCTCTATATAACGAAGTCTCTAAATCCCTAAAAAATGTTCGTTATAGGGAAAGTTCGTTATATAGATGTTCATCTCTTTCAATTTTCTTTATATAAACCACATAAGACAAATTTTAAATTCGTAAATACTGTATATTAAAAAAAAGTAATTATTCCCACCTTTTTGTAAATTAATATATATATATTTTACATATTTTACCTAAAAAAAAAGAAAGAAAGAAAAACTACAAGAAAAGTTTCTTGACGCCTTTATCCACTTCCTGAAAAATTAAATTTTTTTCTTTGGTGCTGAAGCACTTACATTTTTACATTTTCGAGCTACAAGAAACGAAGTTAGCAGTACAGCTGATCAATACTACAAATGAACAGAGACTAGTTCAAGGACACGAGACTCTTCTGAGGGTGAAAGGAGATATCGAAGATGTTTCCAGTGAACTCGACAATGGGGTTTAAAGGTTACACTTCTCGGATGAAATGCCCAGAATTCTACGACTCTCGGTGAGTTAGTTAAATAAAACCAGTTCAAGATTTATGACTACCATAAAATGTGTTAAAAGAGAGAATAACTTGAAATGTCCAGAAATACTACAAAAATAGGGAGAAAAAAAATTGAAGCACAAGAGAAAAAGTTGGTTATATAGATAATGCACTTCGCTATTGGGAGGTAATTTTACGAAGAAAATGAAATGTTCTTGGTTCCAGGAAAGAGTTCGCTATAGAGAAAAATTCGCAATATAGAGGTCCGACTGTATATATATATATATATATATATATATATATATAATGACAAGTGTATCTGCTTAAAATTCAAATCTTTATTTATAACATCTAATTAATTCAAAAATCCAAATATCCTATTTTGAAACGAATCTCAAAAAGCATTAAAAACATTATTTCTATAGATTTATTAATGATTCTTTAAATCTTGAATTTTGTATAGCTTTATTGGTGATTTCGAGAAATAGAATATCCTTAATTATTTTTACTTGTCTTCAATGCACTGACTCCTTAGTTCGCGTTCCAGGTGTCATCTACCATTGTATTATATATAATATCTGGAATATGTGTTTGCGATTTTTTACATGAATCATCGAGGTCTAATGAAGCTATCTGCAGTCGCATCTCATATTCTTTATTAGTTGCTTCTATAATTTGTTTTTGAAGTCGCATACATTGAGAAAAATTCAAAGTTCAGAATGGCATTAAAACATTTATAACTGTGTGAAAAACTGCGTATTCTGCATATTTACAACCTAAAATGTAGAAGCTGTCCTTGCTTAAATTAAGACTTTAACGTCGAGTCTGTGTTGATAAGTTATTCCTTTTTCATTGGCAGACATTCTGATTTATCCATTCATGCTTGAAGCACATGACTTAAGAGATTTAACATTTTTTTAATCCTTAAAATGTTTATTTACATTTATTTTTTACACAAGGCAAATGGCCTTTTAGAATTAAATCTTTTATAGAAGTTTAGATTTTACTACAAGTATTATCTTTCTTGCAAGTTCTGAGTGGCGCTACTTGCGCCACACTTAAGCAAAAAGCGCGAAATTTGAATCGATGTCATCTTTCAGATGTATAAACACGCCTACCAAATTTCGTTGGTCTAAAACAAGTCTATCTTGTTGTTGAGATTTTTTTCCTTCAGTGTAGTGCGAATTTCATTGTATCTGCAGAAATATGGAATGTAAGTGAACTACGAGACACGACTCATTCTTGGCATCTTGGGCAATAACTCCAACTAGAAATTATCTCGCAGTCAGCAAATGTGTTAGTGAAAAAAAAATGATAAATGTAATAAGGTAATGTAAATGTAATAAGTGATAGTCAAAGTGTGTAATTTTTATCATCTTTCAAATAATATTGTGCAAACGTGACGTCTGAATGGTCACGGTCCTAATCTCGAGACCGGCTTTATCACCGTTTTGTCTTAATGCCACTCGTGATCCATCATGTTTAGGAGCTAAGGAATGTTATATCTGTCGAGGCTCAAAGTCCTCCGTCTGCAAGGGCAGAAGTTTATTAAATACATCAGCTTAAGTCAAAATTGGGGGCAAAACCCGTCCTAATAAGCAATCAAACATATTCTCAGAATATTATTAAAAAAATCGACCCATAATGAAATTGAATTTAAAAAAATAAATAATTATTTTATTTTTAAATGTATTTATGCTACTCTTTCGTTTATTTTTAAAAACTATAGAGAATCATAAATTTAAGGATTTAATTATACAATTTACGCAATAAAGCTTGAAATGAGAAGATCAACATTAAATAATTTATAGAAATATTAGAATAATACAACGTCTTAATCTCTTATTAAAATCAAGCGAAACTAAAAAGAAAATAAAAATAGTATATTTATAATCTGCAATTAGTGTTGGTTCCAAAAAGAAAAAAGTGTTCAGAACTACTAAGTATTCGAATTAATTACATTATTTCGTAAATTATTCAGATATTGTAACAATTCTGTTCAGCTTTCAAAAGAAGTCGAGAATTGAATCTCTTTCTATTTTAATATATTTTAATATTCTTCTATGGTACTAAAATGTCTCATTTTTACATATGGGCATTTAATTTAAAAAATACACAATAATTTATAATTGAAAAAATTATACTCACTAATTTTTCAGCATGATTTTTTTCACCAAGTTCCTGTAAAAATATGCATCATTCATAACTCTTTATTGTGTGTGTACTTTATTAAATTCAAAATGTTCATTCAAAACTGAATTAAAAACAAAAAACTTGAAATTTCTTACTTTAGTGTGTTTTATATATTTTGATAAAAGACATGAATAATAAAATACAGAACAAACATTGAACGAAAATTGACATTTTTACTATATGTAACAATATCTAATTGAGTAAAAATATTCTTTTTACAAATCTTCTTTCACTATTCTGTACTATGGATGTAAATATCGCATGAAATCACTTGTTAATTTGGATTCCAGATTATATTTATTAGAGTTCTTTTTTTATGCAATTCAAAATTTTATTCGGAAATATTTTATATTTCTGAAAATCAAAATTGAACGGTTATTTTTCAAAGCTACTCTAGATTTACTTTCGCGACTCTTACGAATTATTTTAATGTCACAGTTATGTAATAAATTACTTTTTTGTAAAAGAACAAAAGTGTGTTGAATCAAAAGGAGTAATAATCAAAGAGAGAGTTCCTTGATTTCGTGAAGCTTTCCATCTTCACCCTTTGAATAAACTGTATTGCACAGTATAAAACAAAACCATATGTTCAGGCTTAAGGTATCCGACTACGTTCGGAACTGTGATTTTGCAAAAGCGCTTAAATGGATAATATTTATGATATTTAGTGTCACTTAAATTAGAATGCATGTATGCAATTGTTTTAAGGACATTATGACAAAAAAAATTATTTAAATACAATATTTTGGCAAAAAATTAACTTAGAATAACCTTTTTCCAAATGTTCTCCTTTTGTAAAAATGCTTCTATTGTATTAATATTTTGCCTGTATTCAGCTCAGACCTCTCTACAGAGGCTCAACTAGAATTTTTGAAATGCATAACTCGGAAGTCGGTTTATCCATGTTTTACAAAAACAGAAGGGAGAAATTTTAAGAAAATGCGCCGATAATTATTTCAAATGGTTGTTACTCTGAAAATAATTGAAGTTTTCAAAAATCATAGTTGAGCCTCTGTACAGTGGTCTGAGCTATATACAGGCAAAATATTAATACAATAGAAGCATTTTTACAAGGAGAACATTTGGAAAAAGTTATTCCTATTACTTCAAAATATTTATTTAAATAATTTTTCTCATAATGTTCTTAAAACAATTGTATACATGTATTCTAATCTAAGTGACACTAAATATCATGAAAATTATCCATTTATGTGCTTTTTTAAAAGCATGGTTCCGAACGTAGTCGGATACCTTAACATATTCCATAAACTGAAAAAATGGTGAAAAGTAATCACAAATGTGCATTTGCTGGATTACCATCAGAACTAAACAGGATGGATTCTAATTCAAATATTTTGACATCCCAAATTTCCATCTTGGAGCTATGTATAAGCATAAATACCATTAAAATTTTTTTTATATAAATAATGAGATTATATTTAATAAAGAGCTCTTTTGTTAGCTCATACAGTATGCTCAGAACAAGTTTCATAAAATTTAGTACAAAACTCTTTTCAGATAAGCGAAATCGTTTGAAAACAAGTAACTATACGTGTAATATATTGATATTAGCCTTATTTTTCCTTTTCCTTTCTGAAATATGTAAATATGAATCTAAAACCCAAAATTTCCTATCGTTTCCTAGGATTTTTATAGACAGTCTTTTGCAAAATATGATGGCTTATAAAGAAAAAAAAATATCGAATTCAGTAGAAACACAAAATATGAGGAACAAATTGTGAATGTCTTCGATAAGTTGTTTATCGACAAGCCAATATCGCGAACGTTCAGTGACGATCAAAAAGGATTGACATCTTTCTTAAATAACTTTTCGAAAATTCATCCAGTGGACACATGTATATATAATCTTGAAAAATAAAAACAAATATAAAAGTTATTTAGCAACTATGGAAAAATTATTTTTTTAAGCCAAAATTTTTAACACATCAGAACAATGACTTGTAGTGCTGTCTTCAAAAAATACTAGTAATTCTTTTGAATTTTAAACAGATTTTTGAAAGCGCTGAATTACTTTTTAAACAAAAATAAAGAAAAAAAACCTCAGATTTAAAGAATTTTTTTTGCATTACTTTTACGAGGTCAATTTTTATAACGTTTATGTAACTACTAATTCAATTAAAATGTCATACAAATAGCTGACTGAAAATTTATGCTTAAACTCTTAGATTTAATCCTAACTTGCAATAATTCAGTTACCTTCATCATAACAATCCAGACGTACAAAATATATTATCAAAAATTTACCTTCTTTTATTTGACTATTTTTTCTAAGAAATATGGACAGTAAGTGATATAAAATGGTGTAAAACATACAAAGTATGTATGTACAGTACCTCGATTTCTTTGAAGAAGTGTATTTTAATGTTTTCATCCTCCGCAAGTTGACTTGTTTCCTTACTTACATTATTAACCATTATAATATGCTTCAATGTAGGAATTTCCTTTCTCTTTGAGATAAGTCGTTGTACTTTGTCCTCTGTATCACAGATCACCGTCTCTATTTCAGCTTGAAATATAAGAAATAAATATTGAAGTTAACAATCTTCTTTTAATAATTTTATTGGCTTATTAAGAAAGGAATTTTAAGGAATTAATTTTTTATATATAAAATGCTGTGACATGTATTTTTCCATTTTTATGAATGTGGGCTTAGTGGTAGCTTCCACGCCACAGATCAGGGGTTCAAACCCTGGGCTGGGCAAGGTTAACTCAGCCTATCATCCCTTCAGTGGGTAGATAAATGATCCAAGCTTGCTTAGGGTCTAAATACTGGAGGGTTTGTGTCAGAATGACGACCTGACTGGAGCATCTCCTTATGCACCTCAATGCCCAAGGTCATGAAAACTGAGATGGGCACAGTAGGCCTAGGCCCTCTGTGGGCTGTTACATCATCGACAGAGAGTTTTGAGTATTATTTATGAGAATAAAAATGATGCCCTTATATTTTGGTTGTCCATATTGTAGGACTCTGTCGTTCTGTAGAATAACTTCATATTTTATATTCTACATGAAAGAAAAATTAACTTCAATTGTGCATCACAAATGTTAAGACATCTAGCTGGGTGGATGATGTAGTTGGTTTGTTGCTGGCCTTCTGCACCTAAGTCAGTGGATTTTCATGCTGCAGAAAATCGACAGCGACCATGTCACATGATTATGCGGCATATAAAAGATCCCTTGAGTGCCTGTTTGGCTTGGGTGCTCTCGGCAAAATAAAATCCTAAGTATGGTTTCGCATCGCCAGAGTTCAGGTGCCTTCCTCTGTGGAGAAAACTGGGCGTCAAAATTACCTGCGATGATTGGTATCCGTCTATATGGTGCCTCTACTAAAAAGATATACCATCTCCCGGGGAATGTACTAGGTCTGGAATGTTAAAACACACAACCCACAGCAGCATTAGAAATTTAAAAAATGCTAGGATATCTATATGATCCTGTTACCATGCTGTCCTATACTTAAGTATTCATTTTATTCTTTATCGATGGTTCTCTCTTTTTTAATTTTTTTTTAAAGAGAGAGTGGATTACAATGGCATTCAATCAATCAATTTCTTGGGTATTTATCAGATCTTTAATCCCTACTAATATTATAAACGCGAAAGTTTGTGAGGATGTTTATTACTCTCTCACGGGAAAAAAAAACTGAATGGATTTTAATGAAACTTTACAATAAAATAGTTTATACATCGGAATCACACATAGGCTATAATTTATAAAGATATTGAGTGAGGTTTCTAAAATATAACGATAATTTTCAAGAAAGTAGGAAAAAATTCTGCCATCTGCAAAAAAGTCCGCGACAGCATATATCTATCTTTTTTGTGTGAAGCAAACTTTTCCTTTTGTTTTGTCTACGCCATGCCTTAGTGCGCACTCGCTTTTAACTTATTCCTTTGATCAGTGTAATCACTATTTTTTTTATTTTATAATAAAACTAGATTTCAAAGGAGAGGTGGTGGGCAAGATTTTAACATAAAATAAATACAACAGAAAGTAAGATTAATGTATTAAACTTCCAGATATAAATTATTTACACTCTTTTAAGCGTTTATTACACAAAATTTGTAACAATGTGCTAAGCGGAGATCAGTTTAGGTTGATTGATTGATTGAATATTAACGTCGCCTTGTTCAGCAACACGAGGGCTTTTGGCGACGGACCACGTAATTTTGATCCATGGTCAAGGGACGTGGACGACACTTGAGCTGGCACCCCCCTTCTCCTAGCTAACACACCACACCAACGGGAGGACGTTTCAGCTCTCGAAAGATTTAACGTGCATCGCTGCCCTACAGGGCGGGTCTTCAGTGGTACTGGGCTCGAACTCGTGACAAGGCAAGCCACGATCCGATACCTATACCACTCGGCTACCGCGGCCACGACAGTTTAGGAAGGTGTTTTCAAAAATCGACTGACAAGAGAGTTACGGGGAGTTATAAATAAATAAAAATCCCTTTTATCAGCTATTAGATCTACAGACTTAAAATTTAACAAATATGTTTTTTTTGTTCAGCTGAGATATGCAAAAGCTTTTTTGTTTAATTTGCAATTCACGTAAAATTAACTCATTAAAAACTTCTTTATCCTTCAATCTGTATTATTTAATTTTTCACTTTACCCGTGCGAAGAACGGGTATACCATCTAGTGATTACATATTTTTGCTCAAATTAAAGCTCGTTAAACATAGCCACTGCGCATCTTAATTTTGAGCTACCGTTAGATCATAAAGATGACACCTAAACTGGAACCTTACATCCACCCCTGTAAACATATTCAAACTTCAATATATTTGACTGCAAGATGATCTTGGTTTGGAATCACAAGACCTAAACTCGCTATTTTATGTGTGATCTTAAGACCGTTATACTAGTAACTATGCTACTGTCCCCATAACTGTCTTGAATCTTGCTGATCCTTAGATAAGAAGCAATATCAAACATTATTGGAGTGAAAGAACGCAATTTACACTAATCAATAAAATGTAAAAATTGATTTAACATACAAAAGTCTCAAAAAAGATATTTAAATTATGAGAAATAATTTTAATGCACTCCACTCATTATATAGTATCAATAATCTACTAATTTAATTTACACAACTTCCCTTAAGATGAGATCGTTTTTAGAAAAACTCTTTTTAACCCCTTTACTCCTGCTGGCTTATATATCCGTCTTGCTCAACCCGTGCTTCAAGTGCCACGGACGGATATATCCGACCTTCCAAAATACGATTCTTTGCATTGTGCGGCTCAGCTTAAAATCAGTCCGAAGGCTTTGGAATACAATAAAATAACAATCACAGAGTTTGAGAAGAATTTACGCATTTCAAAGAAAAATTTGCTTATCTGGGTCTTTTTCCCAAATAGACTGTATACGCATGAAATAAACATTTAAATGACCCTATGTGAAAAACGGTGGCAATGGTGAGAAAATCACGTAACTCTTAATTGGCAGTTAATCAGTAAAATGTTTTTATTACTCTAAAACTCATAATTGACAACTCAAAATAGGTATACTTACCTTGTTTAATGATGAAAGAACTTGCTGCGGGTCCAAGAGTATCGTACAATGGAATGATTATCATCGATTGACACCAGCATCCATGTTGAGTAATTGCATACTAAAAAAATAATTATAGCCTTTGAAAAAATAATGGTTATTTCCTTAAATTAGTTGTAACTCTAATTCATGTTTTTAATATGATGCTTTTCTTCCTAAATAGCGAAATAGTTTTAATTAGAAGAAAAAATTCCATACTTCTAGACAATTTGAAGAATAAATTCCAACATAAGTTGACTGGCCCGGTTTTAACCCTATTTTCAGTAGGCCTGATGAGAAATTCTCTGCTCTTTTTATGAACTAGAAAATAAAATAACTTGTGTTTTTATTTTTTAAAGCTTTCAGTCTTAAAATAGTTTGTTGTACGATGAACATATGCACTAACCTGTTTATAATTTATCCATGTGTACGAGGCATCAGATACGGACTTTCTCCAACCATAGCACCGTCCATTGTCTAAAATGAAACCTTTTAGTTACATACATCTTTCAAAATTTAATATAAACATTGTGAAAAAACAACACAGTGTGTACCGAGTCCTTCTCACCTCTTCTTTTAAATTCTTCCGAATCCATAAAAAGTTGGTTTCTAAGGTGCGCTTTCTTAATTTTTCCATTATTTGTTTGAATTCCATAAATTGAAAAAAAAATGATAGCCTTGATGAATTTATTTTGGTTTGAAAATATCTTTAACGCTTTTACAATTGAAGAAAAATTGTGTGAAATTCTCAAATTTAGTTTTATGTATAATTTTTTAACACAGTTCACTATGATATAAGGATACATTCGCTTGTTAAAATAATTTTTTCCTTATTTCAATCAGAGCAATAATAATAATGCTAATAGACTTTGTAAAAGTTATGCATATAAGTAATTGTTAATAGACAAGATATATTTAAATGTTTATTTATAATTGGCTAATTATTTTATAGATTTCCAAAAATATTAGTCGATTGCTGAATATACATGTAGTGTTCATATTTTAATTATTAATATGCATTTTTTTAAAATTTATTTTTTTAATTGGTTGATCAAATTACACGGAAATTTCAGATTTTTTAAAAGAATTTTAGAAAATTATATTCTTACCGGATATTCTGCAACCTCTTTGTAGAACATCATATAATGTTTTAGTGTCCTCAAACATAAACTCTATAGTGTTTCCAGAAGAAACCAACTTTGATTTTCTAGCGCCACCGGAGTTCTGTAAAAAAAAAAATATTCGAACTCTTTTAAAAACAACTTTGTAGTTATTTTTTAGTCCATAAAGAAAAAATATGGTTTTAAAGATAAGGATGGAAGGTATTACTCTTTATCTTTTCTTTTCCTGTTCTTTTAAAAAGACTCTTCTGGAAATTATTCTATATATTAAAATTCAAACTCAATATTAAAATAGCCAAGAACAAATAAATGAATAAAATTTATTTACAAAAAATGTATAGTGAACATAAATTAGTACACATTTAGTGAGATATATAAAAATTACTTTGATAATACTGTTCATTTACTAAGGAAATATAATTTCAGCAAAAAACAATTCAAATTCAGAATTTACTATACTGCTGAACATTTTTTACTAATATGTAAACTTCCATACAACAGCTTCATATATACATTTATTTACGACACGTAAATAATTAAACCTCATCTTTTAAGGATATATATTTATTTTTTAATATTGTTATATATTCTGATATGTCTAATACGACGAAATCTTCTTAGTCACTAATTTAAAATTACACCAAGTGTAAAACTATGTCGACAATAATTATAAGATGCTTCGAAATAGTGAAACCCACTTTTATTCTATGAAATTACATAAAAACCACAAATCCAATAGAACATCAGTGACAGAACTGAAAATGAAATCTGAATTTAAAAAAATAGGATGTTCAAAGGACAAATGAATATTTTGAGAAATGAAAAGAACTGGTTAACTGTTTAGACCTACAGAAAAATTACAGATTTGGTTTCTACCCTATGGGAAACATCGATGGAAATAAGTTTCAGTAGAAACTAAGAATAGGCTGCCTTCTCCCCTTTGAGGCTACACAATATCCTACAAATTTCAAAAATACTGATTTTTTTTTCACTTTTTTTCTTTTCCTTTCATTTTTTTATGGCTTATACTATTGGAAAGCTTGCCCCCCAAATTTCAGATCTGTTAACAAATTAGTTTTAAACACATTTTTGAAGTTTTCTGACCGAAGAATTTGATTCCGGTTTCCTTTTAAAGCATTCTTCTATTCTTAAATTGAATTAATTAAAAGCATTGCTTAGCACAGTCAACTCTTTCAGTGTGAAATGGTTATTAACTTCAATATTCAATTCTAAAATCGTTTCTGCTGATATGTTTTAAGCATCTTGAGTTCCCGTAGTTACTTAATCAAGTTTGTTAAAATTACTTTACTTAATTACTTTTGTTTTAAAAAACAGTTTATATAACTTGGAAGCTTTATTTTCAATTTTTTCCTGTTAAGAAAATGTCATGGCCAAAACGTTCTCAGGTTGCTATGACAAACAATGTTTCGAAGAGATGGAATACTACTGAAAATGATGTATCCAAAAATCAGCCGTCAGCCGATATTGCAATTAGAATATATTCTTGAAATTCAAGTATTGCAGATAAAATTGAATTTTTCCTTGATGTACCAAACTATAAAATAGTAATCCTGTTGTAGTTCTATATTTTAGAAATTTTTTAAAGTTGAGCAATAAAAACTCAAACGTCTAAACTGCCCCAATTTAAAACTGAAAAAAATTAAATTTTATGTACAAACGTGGGGATTTTCAGCTTAATCTAGTATCATTATTATTTTGTACATAAATGTGTTTTGTGTTTCAAAACTTTTGTGAAAGTATTAGGTTAAGATTAAGCTGAATAACCTGTTGTTGTAACAAATGCTATCAATATTATGCAAAAATATATTTTGAATTAAAAAAAAATGTTTTTAGTCATATTTAATTAAAGTAGTGTTTTAATGTAGAACACATACATTGTAAAATAAAATATTAAAAAACTAGAGCTTTACGGACATTATAAGTTCTTGTTTTATGCTTTTTACAAACTTTAAATGCATTTTTCTCATACTTCGAATTTTGAAGATTAAGTGTTATTATTATAGGATTATAATATATAGTTCAATTTGTGTGTGTGATGCAATGTAAAATTTATTTTTAAAGATAACTATTGATAGAATTAATTGGATATTTTTTGTTCTGTACATTAATCAATAAGATTATAAAAAAATGTGATTTTCGTCTAATTTATGTGAAATTAGGAATCTATTAATATATAATTTATGTTAATATGTATGTATATTATATACGTATGTTACTATTCCAATACGGTACTTTAATAACATTAAGAATAAAATCATGTCTCGTTAAAAATGTTTTTGCAAAAAAAAATAAATTATCTTTTAATCTGAATGGAAATTTATAAATGCAGTTTAAAATGCATGTATTTGTGTGTGTGACTTGTGTCTTAATTTAAATGAACTTGGTATTGTATGCCACTTTTAATTCACACATGTACTTCTCTGCAAGTTCAAATTATCTGTATAAACTGTGCCTCAACAATGAATTTTCAGAAAGAAAAATAAACATTTGTATAAATAACTAGAATCTATTTTCAATTTCTTCAAGTTGTAATGTTATATTTTTTTTATAAAATATATGTCCTGAATACAAGTATTCTGAATTCAAGTATTGCAAATAAAACTGAATATTTCCATGATGTACCAAGCTACATTACAGTAAACATATTGTAGTACTATATTTTAGTATTTTTTTAATGTTGAGTAACAATAATTGAAACCTGATGAACTGCCCCAATTTAAAACTGAAAAAAATTAAATTTTATGTACATACCTGGCGCTTTATAATATAATTAGCATATTAGATACAATTTTACTACAATATAATTAGCATATTTAATAGAATTTAATTAACGACATAAAACGTCCTTTCACACACTATTCGAAACTGGATTTTGTAACTATTGTGAGTATAATTTATTATCAAGTCTTATTTCCAGCACTTTTCTTAGATATGAAAGTGTGTCTTCCGTCTTTTCATATCTTTCGCATAAATGTCTATTCTTCAAAAAGTCAAAATAATGAACTAGAGTACATTTTTTTTAGTCTCATTATTACTAATGATTAAATATGTACATAACGCATTAACCATTTTCAATCGTATAAAGACAAATGTGTTTTAACTCTTACCAATTCCATTTTAAATTTCTTTAAAGTCGCAATATGTAATTTACAAAAATTTTTTGTGAAGAGTAAAGTTTAACTAAATATCTTAATTTAAATGAACATGAATTCCTCTAGTTGAATCAACTTTTTTAATTATTGTACTAGATTTAATTATCAATTATTGTTTATATATTAACTATTTACAATAAATATTAAAAATAATTATAATCATTATAAGTAATCATAATATTGTTAAAAATGAAATTGCTTTCATATTTAGTAATGTATTATTAAAGTTGCTTATTTTTATTTACTTATTGCAAAATAAGAATGTGGATAAAGATTATAGATAAAAGCTTATAAATTATGTGAAGATTACAGAAAAGTTTTCCTTAAAAAAACATTCTTGATTCCGCGCAACCCCAAGTATTCTCAGCTATTTGAATAAAAATTTAAATTGTTTAAATGTTATCTAATCTTAAGACTAAAAAATAATTTCACTTAGATAAAATACAATTTTGGTAATATAGATGATTGCATTTGAAAAAAGGAACACCGCTTACATTGCTATAATGGATACGTTAATAAGTACTTAATTGTTAAAACATTTAATATCATTCCTTTTTAATCATGCACTGATTAATTTTACACATTCCTAGCGATTAACTCTGAAGAGTTTCGGAAGTACTACCAGCGAAAGAGAAAATAAAAAAGCGAACGTGATATCTAATAATTTAATATCTTAAGAAAGAATTACACAGAAATTTAACTGAAATATTAAGTTTTATTACCGGTATTTCAATAGATTCCTGATCTATTTCTTGATTGATTATATCTTTCGTAACAGACATTTTCAAATGTTCTTCTAAAAAAAGATGCTTTACAATTAAAAACATGGGTAATAAATACAATAAAAGAACTGCAAAGTAAAATAAAAAGCTATTACTGAGAGATTTTACTGCAATGCCAAAAATGTCAGCTAGAGATTGATTGAAAATATATCACAGGGATTCCGTAACAGTTGCTGTCTGGTATATTACAATCGTCGAAACAATGGGACTATTTCAAAAGAATTAATTTTATGCGTATTCAGTTTTCAGATAACTGTCTCTTTCACGAAACAAAAACATCAGAATTTCAAAAAAGTTTCAAAATTTCTTTACAGGAACAGTTTGTAAAGCACGTTGATTTATAAAACCTAATTAACTTAGAGCTCACAAAATTAAATCTTTCAAAGAATATATCATTCATTCTTTATAATTTTTTCTCCAACCTAAGAAGTACAGCTACAATACGTTTATTTAAAGTAAAATACAATATAATGAAAACAATGAAAAAAACACACTTTTTTTTTCTCAACGATGCAGTTTATAATTTCCTCGAAAGAATTTTATATACATTCAGTTTTCAGGTTTCAGACAATTGCCTCTTTCACAAGCAAAAATATCAGAATTGCAAAAACAATCAAGTTTACAAATATTTTGAGTTATTATACCAGCATTGTCTTTTAAGAATATCTTTATCTTGCATAGCAATATCAGTTTTCATTGCTATTCACAAATATCTTTGTCAATATTTAAATGCTTTGTCATCTACGTCTTTTTTTTTGTTTGTTTGTTTTATAACAAATTATTTCTCAATTTTAAGCATTTAGTTAAATATATGCTAAAAAAATCATTTCAATCTTAAAACATTCATCCAATCAAAGAGGAATTTTCCTCACGTGTAAGCCAGTTCCATTATTTTCACCAGAAGCAAAGGTTATATTCATACAATACTGAGTAGTAGCAGAAAACAAAAACATAGAAAACACAGGCAAAGACATAGAAACAATATGATAGTGCTTCCTAAACTTTTTATCGCCATTGACCGGTCAATATTTGATAATTTTACCGTGACCCACTAAGGGGGTTGGGAATTGATTGTTTGTATTTTAGATTGTTTTGATTCAATAATTTTAATTTAATTGTTTTAAATATGTGACTTCAGAATAAAATACAGATATACCAAAAGTGAATATAAAATGATTTAACATGGAATATAAGTCGATTTTCATGGAAAGTCGCAAAAAACGGAGAAAAGTACCACACAGTAAATAAAAATGGAAATAATATAATATTCTTGGGGTGGCCCGTAACGTAACCCCGGTGGTTGGGTGGGACCTGTATCAAATTCTTTGAATTATTTAGAAAATAAACAAAAATGATCACATTCATAAAACAGATTTGGAAGTGTCAAAATAAGTATACATAAGCAAATGCATTTAAAGACTGTATTACTTAAGAATTACCCTACTCGTTTAAAGGTACTTTTTTGATTTTTTTTTTCGGCAAACGCTTTTATAATATTCATAGCACAAAGGTCCAGTTTTTACATTAAATATTTTTTTTTTAGTTTTCAGCTTAAAAAAACTTTTTGCAGCTGTTGCAGTTGTGACCAGAAGGGTCAAAAATAGTAGGTGCGCTGTTATGACATTCAGACAAACTGGATTCGAAACCATAAACAGTCATATAAATTTAAAAAGTTTCTTTGATTAAAATAAGATAAAAGCACAATTTATTTCTGAAGGCAGTTCAACTTCCCAAAAGGATATTACAGGGTAAGAACCTTTATCGGACTTTTGAAAAATTAGTAAATACAGTTTTGTATTAAAACTAGCGATTTCTATATTAATCTTATTGTTAGTATTCGTTACGAGACGTTTGTATCAGACTTGTTGATTATATATATTAAAAAAAGATGAAGTTTTTGTCAATTTCTTCCCTTATATGCTTCCCTTATATTCTTAATTTTACGTTTAAAAGCATTATTGGGGTATGATCTATTTTCACTCATATTTTCAACAGTTCGCCGCGCAAAAAATCAACGTAATCAATGGAATTGACAGAGATGAAATGAATCGAACTTCAAAATCTCAACGTGAGCTGTTAGAACGACTACTTAATGGAAAGCATCGTATTTTGGACAAAGAATTGAGCATCATCGGGGGAATTAACTATAGACTTGGAGGGTGACAGTAGACTTCTGGAGCTTATTGTCCTATCTTTTTTTCAGAAGAAAACAATTTTTGAACCCTTACTGACTATGAATGCACATTCGATCTGTTGGATGTTATGCAAATAAAAAAGAAGAGAGTTAAATAAAATCTATTATTCTCTTTCATTAGACCACCAGTGGTCAGGCCTTCGTGCAGTGATTATCTATAGTCAATCGAATCGTGAGACGGAGGATATTGTCATTTACAAGCAAATAACAATTTAAATAGATTTGTCTCATTCTGTGTATTATTTCGAACTATCTCTCTGACGAGCTGTTTTGAACAGGAAATGTATCGACTCCTTTCCCTACTTGTTTTACTCTTTTCGTAAAACGAGACTTCCCTTTAAAAGTTTCTAATCGTGGCAAAAGAGATGTAAAGTTCACCGACAAATTTTAACCGTTTGGAGACGGTGACAAACGATTTTATAAATGTAAATGAGAGCTCTCTTAATAAGACTATTGGTAACATTTATCGATTACTACTTGGAGTCCCTCTGGCTTGGAGTGAGTGAAGATTAACGTCGCACTGTTCAGCTACACGAGGGCTTTTGGCGATGGACCACGTAACTTTGAACCATGGTCAAGTGACGTGGACGACACCTGAGCTGGCACCCCCCTCTCCTAACTACCACACCACACCAACGGGAGGACGTTTCAGCTCTCGACAGATTTAACGTGCATCGCTGCCCTACAGGGCGGGTCTTTAGTGGTACTGGGCTCGAACTCATGACATGCCTGCCATGATCCGATACCTTGACCACTGGGGCTACCGCAGCCCATCCTCTGGCTTGGAAGTACTGATATGGCTGATACGGTTATTATCAAAAACCGTAAACAGGACCTTGATAAAAACAACTTTTAAAGAGCACTTACTGTATGCCAAGGGCGGCTCTAGGGCCGAACAAATCGGACCCCTGCCCGGGACGGCAAATTTTAAGGGCGGCATTCGAATTAAACTTGAGAAATATTTTTTTTACAAATTTTTTTATATATTTCCTAAAATATTATTGGGTGGAAATTAGTTATTTTATTTAAGTATCTTATTTCCTTATTTTGTACTCTGTACGTTTAATCAGTGTCGGTTTATCCATTGGGCGCCCAGGGACCCGGATAAGGTGAACTTAACCAGGTTTTCTGGTAAAAAATTTCGATCCGCCAGAGAGAAAGAGGCCCGTAGATCTTCTGCGCTCAGGGCCAGAAATGAGCTTAAACTGGCACTGCGTTTAATGCCAGTTTCTGTTGAAACTTGAAGGGTTCGAGGCGGGAGTACATGCTGAATCATTCAATTTGATATATTTACCCATCTTTCACTAGTAACTTTCTCCCCAACCTGGAGTGGAGTCACAACGGATATTCTTTTTACCCATACGATGTCTGGTTTCAGCTATCCAAAATGGAACAGGGGTAATTAGAATTTTCGGTTGATAGAGAAGCACATGCGATGTTTTATTTTAGTCTCGATTGTAGTTTCTATGTTAAAATAAACGCTTGTGATCCCCACCATCAGTAGACTGTTCTTGAAAGAAATTGGCCTGCTGACATGGGTGATTCCTCATTTTACTCGTTTCAAATAATAACATAATTATGTTCTTAATTTCGAATTATTTTGTTTTTTTAAGACTTAAAATAATATATATATAATTGTTATGCTCCCTTTTCGTTCGCGAAATTATTCTGTAGGTGTGTATCTATGTGAACAATTCATCTTTTTTAATTATAATTTTTCAGTTCCTACTATTAGCTCGCACTCTCTTATTTATTTATCTTGGTGGGATTTTCAATCGTTAATAAAATACATTCTAAAGCGCTCACTTGAGCTGAGATTTTATATACATGATTATTTTGATGACAATACAATAATTTAAACGTAATTAATAAAAATTAATTAATTGAAACTAATTATTTAAAGAATTACAAATACAGTCACGTTGGTATCATTTTTGGCGACTTATGTCAACACTTGTGAAAAGTTGTTTTTTTTTCACGTTTTAAAGCATTTAGTTGAACTGAAATTTTATATACACGATTGTTTTGAGTAAAAATACGATAATTGAATTATAATTAATTGAATGAAACTAATTATTTATAAAGAATTACAGATACAGCCACTTTGGTTTCATTTTTAGCGACGAGTCAAAACTTAAAAAGATTTTTTTTTCTCACGTTTTTAAACATGCAGTTGAACTGAAATTTTATATACACGATTGTTTTGGATGGCAATACGATACTTTAATGATAATTAATAAAAATTAATGACCACTTAATGTTGTGATTCTGTCACATGTATACACATATTTATATTAATTGTAACTATTTAACAAAAAGTAGCTAAAATAAAATATTTCTTTGTTAATCTAATAGAATTAATATCTAATTTCTTTGTTGATCTGTAGGAATTGACTTGAATTTTTTTATATTACTTGTTTGTTTTAGAGAGTGGAGCGGCATTTTCCACTTTTGTCCGGGGTGGAAAAACTAATAGAGCCGGCTCTGTATATGCATATTGACTTAGATATAAAATAACGCATTCTTTCATGGTTTCTCCAGAAAAAGTGTGCGTTTATAGTCTTGCTAATTTATGTTTAATTTTCCGCTCCAATGTAATTTCTATAACCTATTGGTAAAGAATTGGTATTCAGTTTTTTCTTCTAAAACCTTTATTTGGGGTGTTTTTCTGTGTACCTTCAATTTATGCTTTTAATTATTTCTACATTTCGATTTTTTTTATCTAATTTTATATTTTCTTTATGTTTGTTATGATTATTTATTATATTAATGATTATTTATTATACAGTAAATCGAATTCCCATTGATGTTCTGCAAATTTACACAATAAAATAATTTGATGTATTGATTTGATTGTCTTTTCACGTAATCCTTCATTTATATACTGTTTTCTATAGTTTAATAAATAAATTACCACACAATTATTGAAAAATTATTAATTGGTATTTTCTTTTTAAAAGTACATAATGCGGTAATATTTAAATAGTATTCAGTTGTTTCACGGTATACACAGAGAAAAAAAACTAGAATTTTTAAACAAATTTATAGGGAAAAAATGAGTATTTCCAATTTTTTTTTTTTTAATAGAACAAAATACCGCTTGAATAGAACAATTCTTATTTAAAGTGTATTGAAATAATTTTGATAAAGTTTATTTAAATAAGACAAAAGAAAAATATCAAACCAGGAATTTTTGCTAAACAATTTATAAGGCTATGTCCAAATTGCTTTGCTATTTCGATTCCTTTGTAGAAAGAACGAAGTGAAGAGATTCAGGCTAGAAAAATAAGAAGTTAAATTGATTGAAAACAGCCAAAGGGGGGAATTTTAATCATAATTCTCCATTTCTTAGAAGGAACAATGAATTTTGTAAAAACATTTACCTTCCTTTTTTAAGGCTTCTTCCCTCTCAAAATATCCCCCAATAGTAACTAATCTTACGTTTTATTTTGCAATAAATGTTAAATTTATCTTTCCCTGGTTAAATTTAGTATTGTTGTTTAAAATGCTTTCCCCCCTTTATTTTTACCCTTTTAAAATCGATACTATCAAACAGAAGTATATAATTGGACAGTTTTTTTTTCATATTCTCTTTCTTATCAATTGACAGCGAAAGTTTTGTTGAAATCTTACCTGAATTTAAATAAACTGCCAAATTCCTTTTTCTCGATTGCTCCTTCTGTATACTTTTAGTTACTGTTTTCTTTAAAAAATACCTCATAAAATGAGTTTTTCTGTATTGTTAAGAAGTTGTGATTGATAAGCAAAATTGTGATGATAGATAAACATAATGTTATCTTTTAAAAGAGGAAGGAACTTAGAACAATATAAGTAAGGAAAAGCTAAAGGTCGCTTATCCTGATAACATTATTATTAGTTGAAACTTTTTCAGGTTATCGTCTTTTATGAATGCATAATGGACCCTAAACAATGAATTATCAATATAATATAAGAGAATATCTGAGACATATTATTTGAACTTATTTTCTTTTCGTTCTTATGTCTAAATTTTACTTGCACAGGTTAACAAAGATTTTCAATCAATATTTGCATGCAAAAAAAAATTTATCTCTCTTATGCAACAGCTTATGATCAAAGTATTCGTCCCTATCAGGCCCAAACGAATTGCAGGAAATACGAGATCTTGAAAAAGCTTGTATAACAATCGAATTTGTTTGCTCATTAATTTATTAAGTGTTAATCAAAAAGGAGATGAAAGATTTCTTTAGATATACATACGTATTTGCTGTTGTAGGAAGAAAGATTCGATTTTAAAACTCACAAAATAAATTTTATTATAATTCCTTTTATGACATTTGAAAAGTATATATGTACTCATATTTCATACGTGCATGCCCTGCATGTTGTAGAAGGTTTCTGTAGAAATTCTCTAATAAAAATCAAAACTTTCTCTGTGTTATGTTTTGAAATTGTATTTATTTGTGCAGTATATGTGGAATTGTAATTTATAACACAATTTTAATTGGAGTTTCATTAGCGTGGTATGAGTTAAGAGATGGAGTGAAAGCACAGATGTCGCCCTCGTCACTTTGTGACGGGGGCTTTCAGCTAATAATTCTCTTAGGGAATCCTTGGGCCAGAAATCGCGTTATTTCACAGCCATCCATCTCAAGAAGAAACCACGAGATGCAAATTAGTTGGTGTATATATAGTTAAAGTTTAATAGTAGATCGGAAGGGAGAGGAGCCGCTGAAAGCAGTATTCTTATGGTAAGAGTTATAATTACGCATAGAGACTAAAGGACCGGCTTTAGCTACTAAAATCAATTAGTGTATCTAGAAGTATTAAGATAGGATTGATTAAAAGTTAATCTATTCGGATTTCGTGAGCTTATTCCCATAAGGTTGTTGCTTTCGTTATATCACTCCAAAGGTTCCCTTTACAGATCTTTTGTTTTGGAATATTATCTTTGGTAATAATAAATGAGATTTATCATGGATAGTCTTGGTCACATTCATCGTTCCCTCATACAGCTTTAGGTCGACAAGATGAGGAAGCGTCTCCAGGGGTGAGACCATTACAACTTGACCGTGGTTCGAAATTACGAGGTCCGTCGCCTTGTTTTCAGAGTGTGACAAACACTAAAATCGAATCAAATAAGTTGGAGTTCGAAGAAAAAATCTAATATGAAGTGTATTTGGATTCGAAATATTTTACTATTGAACAAAACTTTTTATCCGAGATTTTCAAAGAACTATATTCGTTCGATGCAATTTATTAGACTAATTCTTGAAAAAATAATTCTTCTCTCTGTTCCAAGTAAGATATCTGTAGTTTTATAATTTTAAGAAAATATTTCTTGTAATACTCGCTTATAGAAAACCTCTTTCCTATGCAAACATGTAGACTTTTATCAATTGAATGTTGCATTAAAATCAGAATAACGCAAAAATTAAAATAAGTCAATTTAAATTTTATTGCTAGAAGTTTACTGCTGAAAGTTGTTTTTACTGGCTGAATATAATGTGTTATCTTTGTGTAATAGAAATAAATATAAGCGTCATCCTTCTGGTGAATGTTACGATTTAAAATAAAATGTTCCTTTAATGCCTATATATTTTGTTTCACACTTAATATTAAATAAGAATTAACATTCTGTAATACATTTCAAAGCTATTTGACTAAAGAAATGTATATATGCTGATATTTGTGAAAAATAGGCATTTATGAGAACTATTTTCAAAGTCCAATTGCATAGTTCTATTAATGTAAATTTCGTAGACTTATTGAAATGTATATGTGCGCTGATTCCTAGCATGTCTTGCGCAATACGAAATGAAATTTGAAGTCATGGCTGCAGTTTAAAAGGTCGATATCGTGGATCATAATGTTTAATATAATTGAACGGCCCACCAACTGTTAAGTATGATTTGGTTTTTGACTGCAAGAAATTTTTCAGCAACGGTCATTCACCATTGATATGCGACCCGTACGGTCCCTATGCAATAAATGACAGCAAAGTGCATAATTAGGTGTGGTCATTCAAGGATGAGCACAACAACTATGACCAGTCCACCGCAATAATAGTTGATATAGTAAGTGCAGTTGATGCAAGAATTCAGGAAGACCGATGTTACACGACTTCTATTTCGTCACTTGAATTTCTACATATTTCATGATCAGTGCTACACAAAGTTATGTAGGAAGAATTCAGAAAATTGTGCTCGAGTTGTTTTCCGAGGAATACTAAAAAAAGGAAAATGGCTAATGTTCTGATTTTTTGTTCCGATACAATGTGGAATTAAATGGAACTTTTGGATCACATGGCCACAAAGAACAAAACGTGGATGTCTGAAAAAATATCCCAGAATCAAATCTTTGTTTTGGATGCTAGCAAATTGAGCGTTACGTTGAATGGGAGTATCCACTGTGCAGCCCCAACCTTTCACTGATTGATCATTCAGCTTAGCCCGTTTTGCTATCTGAAGTAGCTTCGCACAGGTTAGCGATTTGACATCATTGAAGATGTCAAAACAACAGCACCAAATTGGTTGATTTGTATAACATAAGCATTAAAAAAAAATAAATAATTAAACAATCGAGGTAACTGTACAAAAATAGCTTACGTTTCAAAGAATGGAATACTACGTTTTTGACCATATCTTTCATGAAACCGTTTTTATTGACAACCTTTTATTTAACCTTCGTAATGGAAAGTAGATAGAATTTTTGCATTTTACTTACCAAATTCAGAAAAAAATTAAATATTATAAATAAGATTAATGTAGGATAAATTTATTTAATAAGTGGTTTAATGAAGCATAGATGCGTGCGCATGTGTGAGTGCAAATTAAAGTTTTTAGAAGATTCGATTTCATTCTAAAATTGCGCGAGGGGGAAAACTCCTAAAATTTGTATTGCAATGTGCGTACAAGATAAGTATTGAGGAGTGTAAATTTTGCTTAAAGTCGCTTGGCTTTATTTGTGGCAAATTTAGCAATAACCAAAATTAGGAATTAATTTTGGTTATAGCTAAATTGGCTATTCTTGGAATGTGGCTGTTAGTAAGTATTTCAACATAATATTTATGTTTAGGTGACAGTTAAAAGTATTTATCTTTTATAGAGAATTCTTAATGAACCTTTAAAATTAAAAAGAATTAATTTTTTAATTACTTTGAAAACTACGCATAAGCTGCATTAATAATATTGATCTAATACACTGTAAAGGCTTCAACATTGTAAAATATATAATCATTGGTATGGATTCAAGAGTTTAAAGCTGTTATAATTTATTTAAGGTAGCATAATGTAATTGCTTGGCATTGCTTGTAACTTTGAAATTTTTAATTTCTATTAAATTTTAGTTTACATTGGAATGACAAGCAAAAACATTTGATCTGACATTTATGGAATGACTTTAAGATATCTGATCTCATACAATACACGAAACATGATTTAAAAAAAGAAAAAAGGATTAACAATTAAGTAGCGTAAATGAAAAGATAATGATTGTTAATTAAAAGTATATGTATTTGTTCACCTGTAAAAACAAGACTTATTTTGTATTTTACAATATTCATAGAGTATAAAGTAAAAAGGTTGTAATGACGTCAAAATCGAGCCAATTGTATATATTGACAGTATCATCTCAATGCTGGCTAGGTAGTGTAGTTAGTTAGTCGCTGGCCTTGGTGGATTTTCGTGAAGCTGAAAATCGACAGCGCCCATGTCATATAATTATACCGCATGTTAAAGATTCCTAGAGCAAAATTAAATTCTCAGAACAATTTTGCATCATCAGAGCTCAGGTGCCTCTCTCTGGAGAGGAAACTGGGTGTCAAAATTACATTGCAGCAATTGGTACCTACCTATATAGTGTCGTACTAAAAAGTGATACAAGTTCCAGGGGAATGTATTAAGTCCACAATGATAGCTACCAATCCACATCCTCATTTGAAATTTTAAAAAAGTATTGCAATTAACTTGCAATAGAAGGGGGTATTTTTTTTGAAGCATTGAAAACTGTCAGTATATTTAATGGAAAAATAGTAAATAAATGCTGAAGCAAAGTTCAATCAATGTGTGTGATGCTACCTATTCAAATTAATATTTAGTAACTATAGTATAATTATTAGCTCATCCAAAGAGCAATAAATTCTATTTTATTATTCATGTGAATTCCTTCATTCATGTGGATTTGATTTATTCTATTATGAATTAGATAAATGCAAATAGCAAATTCAAAACAGGTAAAAATGGAAATTTGAAGAAAATATAAAAATAAACGGGGAGGGGAGTCTTCACAGTAGGATGATTCAACATGAACGATGGCAATGCATATAAATTGTCTCCTTTTTAAAGATTCTACAGAAATAAAAGAGGCATAAATAAAATTGTGACATTTTAAAGCTTTTGAATCAATTAGTACATTTTTTACTACTTAAGCAACTTTAAAATATTTTGCTTAAAAATAGTAGGAATATTTATAAAGTTTTCCCATTATTCCCTTTTGTATAACATTCGGTAGGATCTTTATATTTATTCTCAGAAACAGAGGAATAAAAAATTTTTAGAGATTATTTTAAAAACTTGGTCCAATCCAAAATGCAGAAATATGGGTTACTAATTTTCTCACGTCATTAGATCTGTATTTCACAGGTATTCCAGAAAAGAAAACAATCTGAAAATAAATGTATATATTTATCTTACTCAAATCCTGCATTTATTGAGTGATTCACTGAATAGAATATTCTAGTGATATTGCTACACAAAATAGTTCTGCCATCGATTCTGCTCTTAATGGATAGCTCTGCTATAATTAATAAAATAATTAAAATATTTATTAGACAAAGATACAGAAAAATAAATTTGTTAAATTTTCTGCTGCTTGATTAGTTTTATTGATTACACAGGATGTTTACATTGAAATGTTTACAAAATACAAAAGATGGTTTTGGTGATTTTTATGTTATTTGGTGTGCTAATTTCGACCATAATTTTTCTGTAAACTCAATATCACTATTTTTGCTAAAATCCTATTTGAAAAGGAATTCTCTTCAATAAATTTAGCATGTACTATAAAACAACAGTTTTTATCCAGTTAAATCTATGTAAATATCGATTCTAGATGGAGAAAATTGATGAAAAACCTTTTACTAGATCCAAAAAAAAAAAAGGTTTCTTTGAGGTTTAAACTTTTTTCATCTAATTATGATACAGCTTCTAAAAAAATCACTAACATATAAATTTAATTTTATTTATTAAGGTAATTTTTACAAAATTAACTTCCAAAGAGGAAAAAATATTACAGAGTAAAAAAGTTTGAAACAAATTTTAAGCACCATAAAAAATTAAACGAAACAAAGTTTCTATTTAAATACGTACTCTTTCCCCCTTGAAACTTCTTTGTTCACACAATCTCAGGTTTATCTCAAATTAACAGCCAACAGTAGTTGGCGAGCATGTTTGTGCCGTATCTTGCAGGATATTTGTACTACATATCTTTGATGACTTGGTAAAAATCTTCACCTTGTTCTTTGTTACTTAACCCAAATTTTCAAGGGAAAAATTCACATGCAAGCATTTTGACCCAAGCTTCTTTTTCCTTTGTAGTTCATAGTATTCTCAAATTCTTTAGCTTTCACCACAAACCAACAAAGATTCCCTCTTTTTCAGCTTGGCTTTGAATAAACTTGGCAACTTTTTGCACAGATATTTGAAAAACTATTAAGATCCTTTGGAACAGCCTTGTCAAACTGCATTAAACCCAAATTTTTATAGCAGAAGGTGCGTTTTAACAAAGCTGTTCTGGGAAACCATTCTTGATCCATTTAAGATTGACCTTTCAGCCATTCTATTTTGACCCAATGCCGAGTTTCATCACAGCTACCCCACTCACAAAGCAAACATGGGAACTTTGTATACCCACTGTTGACCAAGGAGTTCAGATATAGCTATCAAATCACAAGAAAAGGTCCAAACTGTGGTTGGATATTTTTTTTTTTGAGGCGGGGGTGGAATTGGGGTTCCTTTAAATGTATCAATTCTAAATATACAGATGCAATGCCTTCCCCTGAGGAAAAAAGATACTTTTTAAAGGCCCTTTTGAAAACTATCAACCTCCATTAATTTTTGGAGCAGATATTAAATTTGCTCATGAATCCGGAACATTTGAATAATAGACCAGGTTCTCATTTTCCTCAAGTTCTTTTTCTCAATTCCTTTCACCAATAAGTTTTTTCTTTGAATCTGGAGCCCAACAATTCAGCTGCTTCTTTCAAAAGGCCCAGATATCTAGTCAGATTATTAAGATGATCAATTTGAGAGAAGGGCTGAGGTGAATTTGCTCCAGAGAGCTTATATCTGATATCGAAGCCTTAAACTATGGCAAAACCATTGGTAGAAAGAGATTGCAATGGGGAGGTGTCATAGAGTGGTATTCTGTATATTTCACCATGGTAGAATGAAGGTACATGTGAGGGAAGAAATTCAGCACGTTAGCCACCATTCGGTATAGTAGTTAGTGACGCTGACTGTGCCATAGGGCCTGGGTTTGAATCCTGTAGAAAGTATGGATGTTTGCAAATGTATAGTGCCTGTGTGGCATGAGGATACTCTAAATAGCCACTGAGCTACGTCCTCTCGTGAGGTTGGAAGAAGAAAGGTGGTTGGGGCTGCAAATTTGGGGTGGAACCGAGCCAAATTGTATTGTAACCTGTATGGTGCTCAAAGTTACAGCTAATGATAGGCATATATCTAGCTCTTTGTCACGGTAAATTTCATGGGCCTCGAATCAGATACCATTAGACAGGTGGCATTAGCAATAACACAAATTCAATGCTGAAAAAGATTTTTGGTAAATACTCATAAAAACTCCAATAGAATTGAATTTTTTAATAAAATGCAACATGATATAAAATTTTTATAATGATTTTTTAAATCAGCACAATTAATACATAAAGTTGAGTATTTGATTCCCTTGTATTTTTTCCATTGCAGGTCTGTGTTATCAATGTTTTTATTTCTGAAACTAATTTTAGTTATTTGATAACTAGTCTTGGAAAAGATTTTATGGATTTCCATTTGTGTGTGGAGGAATTTCTAGAATTTATGAAGAGGATTTTCCTGAATACATTTAGACATGCTACTTGTACTTATTAATTTTTTCTTGATGCTCCTGATTTATAGGAAATACGAGGTAACAGATGCAAAATATTAACCCCTTCCACCGGAATTTATCTTTATAAATCAATATGAAGGATTAACTGTAATTGGGAATTGTATTTTTTTTTAATATGGAGATAGAGATCAGACAGACAGTAACAACAAATATTTTAAGAAATTAGTGCATTAAAATTGTCATGTCCTTTTGTTTTTGTCTATGCTTGCAAAAATTTATCTTTATAAATTCAATTTAAAAACAAACACATATTCACATTTAACACAACACGACAATCTTAAGAAACTTGAATTTAAGATGTTTAAACATAAAACTTTAATCCAAACTATTCACTAAAAATTAAATTTGATTTTTAAAAAAGGCTAAAATTGAATTTAATTAAAAATTTGAATTTAAAATTCTGAAAAATTTTCTTATTATGCATAGAACCAATCTCCTATCTATTATACATAATTTCTATTCAATTTGTGATTAAGTTTACATATATAATAAATAGGAAGTTAAAATAAATATTGAAAAACATGCAGTAATTAAAAGAGTGTTTCCGAGTTCAAAGCAGGACAATTTTTTTCCAAAATAGAAACAATTTATTGTATAAAAATTGGTCTTAATTTTCTTAAAAATACAGATTATATAGACAAGAAATTTACTGTAAAATATTAATTAATAATGCTACAAAATTACAAGATCTTCAATGAGCTCAACTGGAATCTGTGGATGAACCTAAGAAATAAAGAAAAAATACATTAGCATTTCTTGTGTTAAATATATATGTAGGTTTTATTTTATTTATTATATTAAGTAATGATAAAAAAATGTTTAAAAATATTTTACTAGCAATGCAGTTACTAGATAACTGCAGTACTCTACTAAAGAGAGATGAATATACAATCAGAGCAAAACTGAAAAAAATTGAAATTGCAGCATATATTCATAAACATCATAAAATACCCAGCGAAACGGGTGGGAAACCGCTGGTATTTTATAAAAAAGATTCAAATATTTACCATTTTTTAAAAAAAAATTCAAATACAATTTTAGGATGTTTTTCTCGATTCTTTTATAATTGCACATAATTTGAAAGTTAAAGAATATTTTAATTACAAAATTAGTTTTTATGCATACAGTTCAGACTTTTAACAAATAGTTTACATAAATTGAAGTTTTCTATAAAACCAAGTAATATCACTGGGTTATTTAACTTTGCAAGTAAATTAAAAAAACAAATAATAATAATAAAGTTCTTACAATTTCTTTTTAACTATTCATCAGTCAGAATGATTTTCTACTATCTTCATTAAATTCTATAAAAAGAAACATCCATTATTTCCTTTTTAAAATATCAGTTTGTTAAGTCTTAAATCAAATATTTTATAAGGTGAAAAAAAAGCAGCCTTACTGTAACAAAAGATGGCATATTTGTAATTGGTTCCATTTCTTTCATAGTTTCATCATCAAAAGTTTGAATTACAACACTTAGCTCATCAGAAAAGAAATTCACATCCAAAGAAGAAATACAAGGACATCTACATTATAAACCGTTGAAAAAAAATCAATTTTTTGGCCAAAAATATAACTATACTGCTAAAATAATTTTGAAAAATATACAAAAACTACAGAGATTCAAATTTACAAAAACAATTGTTATTACAATCACTAAACATTGTTGGGATTTAAATTTCAGATTACAAGTTCGAAAAGTTTTGTTCTTAAGATTAAATTTTTCCAACACATTTAGACTTATTTCAACAGTAGGAAATGAAAATTAGATCTTTCAGATAAGTAAAATCAGAAATAAGTGAATATTTTTCAAATTTTTAGTTAAAATAATTTTTTATTAAAAATAAACATTAAGTTAAAGGAAATAAAAATAATTTAATCATCAAGTTCAAGAGATTTCTTGCATTTGAAACATTTAGAAAAAATTCTATACATTACTCATTTTGGCTACTTCTTTTTAAAATCATTATTTAAATTTCATTCATGAAATTTCACTTCAGCCTTGTCACTAAACATAGAATCTGGCATACAATGCACACTTCTAACACAAAAAAATTAAATTGAAATTCACAGGGTTACTCTGTAGGGTTGCATTATACCCTGGGTATAAAAATGAGAACTTTACAAATAAAATAAGATGAGCATAGAAAAAATTTAGATTGCATATATATATATATATATATATTTTTTGAAACAAACTATTTTTTTTAAAGTTTGAAAAAAGACCTTGAATAAATGACTTTAAAACATAACAGCATTGCATACATACATTTCAGGGTTTTTTGTAAAAAAGGGGTGCACATTATACAGCAAAAATATCTGAAAACTAAAAATTACAGGTGCACATTATACACTGGATTTTACAGTACTTCATTGTCATTTCCTGACTTTGATAGTGTACAGATTTAGCAACTAATTATCATACACTTTAAAAATAATCTCCAAAGGCAAAGAACATCCTAACATAATTAAAACATTTTTTTTCAATCATATTTTTCTATAAAATGCTTTACAGGAAATTTTACCTTTTACGAAATATTTGTAACCTATTCAAGTAATTTTCTCTATTTTTAATTGCATGCCAATAGAAAAATATATTTACTTGTTAACTTTTATTTGTGTATTCCTTATAAATAAATCTCTTCCTTAAAAGGATTATATAAGAGTATCTATGGAAAAGATTACACAAATGGAGGGAAATTCATTTATTACTAATAAAAAAAGTTAATAAAATGTTTTCATAATGTAAATTTACACATTAAATTTTTACTTCATATTTTAAATCTTAATAATTTGTGAAACTAACACAAATTTATAATTTACAAATTCCATTAAAAAATATTATATATTTTAAGAGTATATCTTTTAAAATTTATTATAAAACTTTAGAACACACACACAGAAACTGTCATACATATATACACACACAAACTTTCGATCATGTTTGGTGATTCACAAATATCTTGAGTTTGAGTTTTATCATTTATGCTCTAATACTAAGTTTAGTCACTCTGCTACATATATATAATCAAAAATGAATAATGAAAATAATTTTTTAACAGCCTCTTTTTCCCCTTCTTTTTTGATAAACTATTTTATTTTATAAAAGTGATAGAATTACAGCATATGCATCTATCAATATAAAGTTATAAATAGATTTTAAGAATATTGAAATCATGCATGACATAGTTCACACGTGTGTATTTAAAAAAAATAATAATTGCCTTTTCTATTACTCTATCTAAATTCTTGCTATATGATGAATTGCAAAGCACTGATTTAAAACGATATTTGCAAAATGACTTAAAATTTTTGAAACATAATCTGATATACAAAAAACAAAAGTCTAAATCCTGGTTATAGAAAATACAAAACTGAATGAATAAAAATTCATTACCTCAAAATAGTTTTGTAAAGTTTAGCCATTGTGGATGATGAATCAGAAACTTCTAAAATTAAAAAAATAATGAAAACTTTTACATCAATAAATTTCTTAGCACAAGAATACATATATATGAATATATACTTCATTAATTTACAAGGACAAAGATGTTACGTTGATCGGGTTTCGAGGATTTTATGCAGATCAGTTGCAAAGAACAAGACAGTTCTTTAAGAGCAATGAGAATTTATTGTTGAGAAAACAATCCTTAAAATACAGGAATCAGCAGCAAAATTCGCAGAATAAATATCAGGTTTTCACACCTTCTACAGTACTCAGACACAATTATCAAGTGTCTAAAATACACATGTAAAAGATTATTCACAAGCACCACTCTGTCCTACTCAACAGGCGAGCTAATCACTAGTCAAAACAAGTCTATTAATCACTGGCCAAAACAAGATTAACTCTAATTGCTGGTCAAAACAAGACCAACTCAGCTCAGCAAGCGTCTCCCTACTTATATATACCTCATGCATCTTTCGAGAAAGACCCGCTTACACATCACACACACACACACAGATCGTGAAATTAGTTTATTTCTCCAACAATTTCCAGAAGAATCCACAGAGGGTTCCAAACTTGCCAAAAATGATGCCAACTTGGTTCCATCGCCAAGTTCTCATTGAATTGCCATTATAACAAAAGGGACGGTGTTGCTCTTGCGAATATTACAATTATAACAAATTAAATATAACCAAGCCAAAATACAGATTATAACCCTAAACAAATACAGATTATTTACACTATTTTACACAAAATTTGTAACAATATATATAAATTTATATGAAGTACTAGTCAAAAGTTGAATATAAATAAGGAAATAAATGGGAAAACTTAAAATGATTCACTCAATATAATAACAATGATCAATAAGACAAAATTTTAATAATAATTAATTAATTTAAAGATTAAAATAAAATCTTATAATTGTTTTATACTTTAGGTCTGTTCACATCACATTTAGAGACTTGTTTCTATTATATCTATTTATAGCATGTATTATTGAATTATGTAGTATTTGTTAAATTTCAGAAGATATTCTATTTCAATCTTAAAGTGACATTTAGATCAATTATATCAATTTTTATAATTTCTTAAAAAAGAAATTTTAATGATTTTTTTACTTATTCTTAAAATTCCAGACAAGATACATTTCCAAGAATTTATAAAAGCTTCACTGTGCCATAAGTGAATGAGATGGCCCTGTGTAGACTGGATAATATCTTGAAGAGAATAATCCTGGAAAAAGAAAAAAAAATTCACAACTTTTTTTTATATACAGAAAATTTATAATAGAATAATAATAATAGAATTTTTTAAAATTATAATAGGATTAATAATAACCAACTTTAAATTTTGCAGTCAATCTTTGTAGAATTGCCTCCCAAATAGCAGCATTCCATATATTATATTCTAAGCACAGTTGGATACAGAAAACAACAGCCTATAAAAAATAATTACAGTTCAAAAAATAAAATCTTTAATTGAACAGATGAACATCATACTTGGATTATATAAAAATTTCTTATACACTTATAAAAGATGTAACAGACAGTTTTCCTTATATACAGATGTGAAAAATGACAAGTACATTTATTGTTATCATACACTTAATTAAACAATTACAAATTTTAAATAAAAATCTTACATTTCAGAATAATTTAAACTTTTCAATTTTTAAATACTGAATGACTTAAGTATACTTCGAATTTAGATATTTACAGATAAATTATTTCGTATAAGTACTGTAAAATTTGGTGTATAAAGCGTACCACCATATAATACACACCTACACTTTCAAGCTGTCTTTTTTACGAAGAAACCTGAAATGTATTGGTGCAATTCTTTTATGTTTTGGTTATTTAAGATATATTATCCAAAGTTTTTTAAAAAGTGGTATACTTCTAGAAATATAACCTTTTAAGTTCATAAAGAATGTCATTTCTTTTAAGCAAACAGTATTTCAATTTATACAGATGTCTAATTTTTTTTTATGCTCATCTTTTTTTATATATTTCATTTTTTAAAGCTATCATTTTTATACTCTGTAAATTTTTTGTGCTAAAGATATGCATTATATGCCAGATATTACAGTAGATTAAATTATATTTATAAGTTATTATGAGTTCAATTAGAAGTGCTAAATGGTTTTTCTCTTAATATGAATAACATTTAATTTTTAAAAAATATCTTAAATAAGTCACATAAGTTTAAAATAAAATATAATTTAAAAGAATCCTCTTCAAAGTTGTTAAAAGTAAAAAATTATTAGATACAAAAATAAATAAATAAAATTTTATAAGAAATTAAAATTACATTTTCAAATGTTGCATTCAAATGTAAATACAAACTCAAAATAAAATAGCAAACAGCTTACTTTTGGATTGTTGAAATAATTTGAAAGTATGTTCTGGACAAGCTCAGTTTTGCTACATTTATTAAACATTTGAAAGGAATATGGAAGGTTCAAATTTTGAAGTTCAATTCCACATTTCAAAGGGATTAGATTAGCTTCTAAGATCTCGGCATCCCAACCAACAGCTTTTGATACTGTAAGTACATCAAAAACAGCCACAAAACAAAACAACAGCCTTGCTTGCGTACTTTTCTGAAGCATTTCAAATTTCTACATGGAAGAGAAAATTTGATTTTTTAATTTACTTTCCCTATAAATTTCTGCATTTGCAATGAAAAAAATATTGTTTTTAAGTACTCAATACAAAAAGAAAGTGGAAAATAACTTAAGCTACCAAAAATGCATGTTTCTTAAACTTTACATAAAAAGATACATTTTTAATGATAGAAAGCACACACATAAAATTCTCTAAGGAGAAAAAATAATTGGGAGAGGGAAATTGACACACTAACAGTTTATTAAAATAATGTTTACTCTTTATGCAAATCAAGAATTTAAAAGAAACAGTGGTAATAATAAATGCAAATATAGAATGTGAAAATAAAAATAGATAAAAGTTTGTTTTTTACTTCAGAAAAATTTATTTGGAAATATAAAAATTATATAATCTTTATACTTATAATATTTTAAATAGCTATAATCTACAATTACTTGCTGGATATCTAGTAAGAAAAAGAAAAATTATGACTGCTTCTGTTGACTAATCAGTATCTGTCAGTTTACTGTAGAGGTTACCACTTCTGATGAAATCTGATTAATCAGGCATCTATGACATCTCCCCCTTCTTAACTTTAAGCTTGCATTAGTGCAACCTTCTCCAGATGGAAGTTTTCTTAATGCATATATATCTATTAATTCTTACATTTAACTTCTCAAATTTAATTTTTGAGCATTTTAATACTTTTAACTTTAAATGTTAATATTAATTTAAATTATGGGCAAGTAGAGAATTCCTGTCTCATGTCAGGCTATTCACAATAGGAGGTAAAATTTACATGTAGTCATAGAAATTTCTGTTTATTTAGATGAATTGTTCTTCCTGTTCCATTTCCTTCTTAAAGAACTATTCTTTACATTATACCTTACCTCAGCTGTTCTTTAAATTGTGAACAAAAACTCAAATATATTCAAAGGAATTTAACACAACAGAACTACCATACATGTACACATTTGATTATTCTACATACTTGAGGGGGAAAATGAAGTCAATTGATTTGTTTAAATTAAACTCCTGCTAAGCAAAACAGCATTTTCTAATTTTATCAGCAGACAGGAAAAACAAAGCTGGTAATATGTCAATATGAATACATTAAGTAACTTGATGCTGTTATAAGTATACTTGAAAGCTTTTATTGGCTTCACCACATATTAAAAATTTTAAAATTAACAATGATGTAAAATAGGAAAATGTAAGCATAAAATTTAGAATCCTTCTTTATACAAAATTTAAGATATTCAAGTATTTAATATTTTTATAGGAAGAAAAGTAGTAAAATCATTTTTTGATAATTTAACATACACTCTTTTGCAAAAAACATCGATGCTCCATGAAGGAAGTGGTTGTTTTTAATGAAATTAAATATGTGTACAGCTCATACACAGATAATAAGATGGTAAAGATACCAAGGCCACAGGGCCCATCCACAGTTCATGATTACAGTTTGAATGTTCAAATCAGTAGTTGGTGGAAACACCCCAGGAGTTGAATTGGTGAAAGGCCTGGTGACCCTGCTGGCCAAGGAAGAGTATTAACGGCATGAAGGCAGTCCAGAGATATGTATGGGGCCTGGTATTATCTTGATGGAAACTGGCCCCTGGATGATGTCCCATGAAGTCACAAAATAAAGGAAAACTGATGAACTATTCGATGAATTGCCATGAAATTTGGCACAGAGACGTATTACAGCGCGAGAAAGAATATAGCAACATAACCAAATAGAAAAGATTTTAAATTTGACTTAAGATACAGAATATATCAAAAAGTGTGAAATAATGAATCAGATAAAACATTTAATTCGTTAAGAGTCTAATTTGAAATGTGACCACCATGCATTGGTATACAAGCTTCATAACGAGATGCTATACTGTTTAGAAGGGTGTCAATAATTATTAGTGCAATGAAGCCCTTTCTTCTAAAAACATGACTTTTGACTATTAGGGGATCCTTGGAGGGAGCTACGCTGAAAAATGGCTTTTTCTAGACCATCCCAAATATATTCAATACTTTTTAGAGCCGCAGACTTCGAGGGCCAATCCATACTGTGAATATCCCCTTCCTAATGAAATTCATCAACAATGTGAATTCTGTGTCGCCACTCATTGTCATCCATAAAAATGTAGTTCAGGCCCACAGTAACCAAAACAATATCATTCCAGGATCTCATTGCTATAGCGCTGTAAGTTGAGAGTACTCACATTGAAAACGTACAGGGGTGTACGACTGCCCAAATTTATGCCACCATACACAAGGATTCTTTTTCTCCAAAATCTGTCGATTTTTGCTATGTAGGAGGAATAAAAGCGATCTCCACTTTCTCTCCAGATGAAGACTTGATGAGAATCACTTTGTCTGGGGAATTTTGACTCATCACTGAAAAGAACCCCCCATTTTTGTGGTGTCCTCGACTGATGTTTTCAGCTACACAAATATCCCTCTTTTTTGTTGAATGCAGTTGAAGAGACACACAAGACTGGAGACACTGGGCATAAAGGACAGTCACTGCAAGACAACTGTAGAGTGTTTGCCCAGAAATTCTTTTAGATACAGCAGCAAGGTCATGAGCAAGCTGAGAAGCCATTATCTGCCTATATTGTTTTGAGCTTAAAGCCGAGTAGAGATCCTGTGTAGATGTTTATGTTCGCTCTGTGGCGACTTTGGCTGATTTTCCTGGTGACAAAACCACTTGTTCAGAATTGATTCCACAACCAGGAGACCACTTTCAGGCCACTTGTAACTTTCGAGCCCCTTCTGCTTGATACTGAACAGCTTCAAGCTTGCCAACGGCTCTCTAGCTCCAGGAATCATCTAAACAATTATGAGAAGTTATCTTCACTGCTAACAGGCTAACTTGTTTGTTTTAATGCAATATTCACAAAACTGTAGGAAAAAATTTCATATGCATAAACATTCTTAATCCAGTAATTCTGCAAAAATTAATGCTAAACAACATCTTTTCCTGAATTGAAAGTTGATATTATACTACTTGTTCTTCAAAATAAATAAAATACAAATTCTTCAAATTTTTTTTTAGGCAACTTAAAATTATGTCGAAAAACACGTTTGTGACCCACACCAGGGGCCTGTATGCCTTTGCAAGGCAAAGGCTGATTGAGACTGTTAGTCCCAGCTTCTTCACCACGGAAACAATGGTCATCTGCTTTAACCATGGCGATTGGCTGCGTCACCACTTCGGAAGATTCCGTCAATGCTGTGGTGTCAATAGCAGACGTCTTGAAGGCTGCCATGAGCATAACCCAGCTTCAGCCAAGCGCTGTGAAATGGTGGAAGGTAACAGGGTCATGGTGGATGGAAGAGGCTGTAGTACATTTAATAGTAGACAATGATACCATTGGAGCAGTTTGGACCTATCGAAAAATCATCCGATCTTGTCTCACATTTGTGCCTCTTGGCCTTCCAGTTTTTATTTCATCGATAAGTTTCTCACTGCAACTATTGCTCCCAACACCTTTGCACAGCTGTGCTTGTAACGTTGCAGGTGACGACCTATTGCTCAGTATGACCACCCAGCTTCACGCATTCCAACAATGCGATCACGTTCGAAATCATTCGGTTTCCTGTAAGTTCTTCAAAAGCGTGGCAATGGCATCATTTGTTTTTTCTCTAGAGAATCACAACGGCGAAAATGAAAAAAGATAATTTTTCTATCACTATTACCGGTTTTACATTTTGCGAGTTGCTCAGCAGAAACATGCGCTATGACCACAACTCGTGTTCATTGGCCTTAAAAAATTGATCAAGATGTCTTTGCCTACAAAATTTAATCACAATCAAACAACTCCTTGAGGCTTTTATTTATTTTTGCAAAACAGTGTATAATGCATATGCAAGGTGTTATGTTCTCTTTTTTACTAATAAAACTCCCAATATTTATATTTTATTTCATTATCCCCAAACATCAAAATCTCTGCATAAATTTAATCATATTTTAGTAAAAAGAACAAACATTACATGCATTAAATATATAAATTACTATATTCCAATTTTATTCCTATGTTCCAATTTTTTTGTTTTTCACTTTCCAAATACTCTACAATAAAAAAAGAATACTCATATAGAACTTTTTAAAAATTATTCTTAGATTTCAACAAATTCATATTCAAAATAATGCATCAACAAATCTATCTACAAAAACTGATTAACAGCTTATTTACATTGCACTTGGAAGCAATAAGAGAACTTTTGGTGATTGACCTCATAATTTACAGCTTTGGTCAGATAATAGGATAACACCTTGATAGCACCTAATTCTTCTAACATCCAAACAATAAAACATCTTCAGATGATAAGTTTTATGCCTAAAACTCATGATGGTAACCCAAAGTATTTTTTGGAAGAATATTAATGAATATGAGTCAAATATTTATATATTGATACTCTCAATACTAACTAAAATGAGAGATTTCAGAGTTTATAATTATAAAATAACAAAGCAAGTTAAATACAGAATAATTAGAAACAAAAAAGTTTTTATTCTATTTGGTAGCAGAAATTAATTTAACAGTTTAAATATATTTGTAAATACATTCAGACCTCTATATAACGAAGTCGCTAGATATCGAAAAAAAGTTCGTTATATGGAAAATTCGTTATATAGAGGTTCATCTTTCAATATATTTTATAAACCCCGTAAAGCAAATTTTACTCATACACACTATATACTAAAAAGGTAATTATTCACACCTTTTTGTAAATCAATATCTATTTATTTTATAAATTTTACTCATAAAAAAAGAAAATGCAAGGAAAACAAGAAAAAAAATGTCGAGGAATACACTGTATTTTTGACATTAAGAAAATAATTTTCTATTAAAATTAATGAATTTTAAAGACATTTTCTCTATAATTTAAAGCATTGAAATAATTTTAAATATACATTTTTTATAACTAGAACTCTACTGAGGGTGAAAGAGGATATGGAAGATGTTTCTAAACTGCACAATGGGGGTTTAAAGGTTGTACTTCTTGGATGAAACTTTCAGAATTCCATTGCTTTCAGTAAGTTAGGCACCTAACAAAACCAGTTCAAGATTAATGACCACCATAAAATGTGTTAATAGAGAATAACTTGAAATGTCCGGAAATAGAGAGGAAAAAAAATTGAGTTGCAAGAAAAAGTTCATTATATAGAAAATGCACTTCGCTATAGGGAAGTTATTTTATGAAAAAAATCGTGAAATGTTCTTGGTTCCAGGAAAAAGTTTGCTGTATAGAAAAATTCGCAATATAGAGGTTCGACTGTATATTCCATGCCCTAAAAATTCAAATAATAAAAAAAATAATGCCAGCTTAAAAGAATATTTAGAAGAAACATTAAAATTATTCAAAAGCAATTCTGTTAAAAATTTACCCAATTGATGTATGTGAATTTCATAGTCTGCAAAAATTATTACTCTTCAAAGTCAGAATTTATAGTAACCAGATGGCAAAATAAAAATAAATTTTTGTATGAATTATTTATTTTAAGAAAGATTGATAGTTACTTTGCTTATATTAATCTGAAATAATATTACTTTTTTACAATATCACTAAATAACTTAGAATAAGGCATTGTTTCTTAATTTTAAAGAATAGTTCAAGAGTGAAAAAGATTTTTTCAAAAAGAAAAACAGTTAACAGATCTGAAAAAGAGAATTAGCACATATGTGATGAACAGTACAAAAGAGTAGAATTGAATTGTTCAGAATTGAAAGGAATTAATGATATATCATTGGGAGCACAATGATATATCATTGATAATGGTATCTACATTATCTGAAAAAGCCAGCAGTAAGATTGTTTACTACAGAATAGTCTCGCTTGCATTTAATTTAGAGTCTCTCATGCTTTCTTCTGCACCAAATTAAACAGTAGGCATTACAGTGCATCATCTTGTCACAGTCCTTTTTCAGTATGAAAAGATTGAGAAATGCTACAAAGAAATCTTAATTCTACATATCACATTTTTAGGAGTTACCCTTGTGAGGCTTATCAGCTTTTTTGGTATGTTAAATTCCACCACAGCTGTCAGTAATTTTTCTCTGTTGATACTATCATATCCAGCTTTAAAATCTACGAATAAGTGGTAGATATCAATATTATATTCTTTTGTTCTTTCTAAAATCTGTCAAATAGTGTGTATCTGATCAGTCATTGTTTTTCTTTTCTGAAAACCACACTGGTAGTTCCCAATAACTTTAGAGATGAACACAAGTAATCATTTATACAGAATGGTGGAGAAGATTTTATATGATGTGTTCAGTAATGTAATTCCCCTGTAATTACAACATTCTAGGTTGTTTCCTCTAGCTTCCTTTTGTACATTTAGGTCTTCAATCTCTTTATATAGTTCATCAAGATATGACTGTTTCTTTCTCATGTATCACTTTCTTTTCCCTTTTTAATTCCTTATACCTCTCCTCTGCATCTCTAGTACAATGTTTTTAAATCATTAGTCTATATGCTGCATTCTTTCTCTCTTACCACCCAGCATTCCCCGTCAAACTATTGGTTATGCTTCCTCTTTATGGATTTTGGTATTAGTTTCTTGGCAGCTTCAATTATTTGCTTAAGAATATGCCAAGAATTTTCTGTTGGAACAGTTTAATTGTTATTCGATATTTTGCACTGTAATTCTATTTATTTTTTAAATATCTCGTTCTCTTCAATTACTCTATCAATCTTTTTGGACCTTTGCTCCATATTTTTATTCAAAGATCTATTGATTTTGTAATGTTAGTTTTGTAATAACCAAAAAATTATCAAAGTCTAAATTGGCTTCTCAGAAGAATGCACGGACATCCAGAATACTACTTCTATGTCTCCTCAATCAACATGTGGCCGATTTGGCTTTGAGTTCTTTCATCAGGAGATCTCCAGGTGCCTTTATCTTTATGTTCTAATGTTGAGCTCCAATCATCATATTTGTAGAGATGGTAAAGTCCACAAGTCTGATACTGTTATTATTAGACTTTATGTAGATTGTAGTTTCTTGTAAACATACTCTAGTTCTCATATTAGCTGATCTTTGCATTAAAGTCCCGTCCCTATAACAAGCTTCATAACATTTGAGCGACATCTAGTTTAGGTCTTATCAAGTGGGTAATAAAATTCATCCTTCTCGTCTATCTTATCCTCAGTAGGGGGCTGAGCACATATACCGTATTTTCCTGTATATAATCCTTGGGCATATTATCCATAAGCCTTTTTTCAGTAAAAAACATTGTATAACCCATGCAGTTTTACGGCGAATAATCCAAAATATAAACTGCCCGAAAATTTTGATTCACATAAGATAAAAATACACAATATAATTAAAAACGAAGTAAGAAATTGTACAGAATACAAAATTTTTTATGAAACGTCTTTTTAAACATGTATGATATTTTTTATGATAATCTCAAAAAACAAAATATTTAAAGTACTGCCATCTATGTTTTTGAGTTTTAAACAAAACATTTTGCCTGGAAATTTTTTTTTAATTTAGCAAGTTAACAGCAAAAAATTAAGATCGATACTGCTTTCCCATTGCCTCTTTCTTTTAAAAATCCATTTATTTATTTCTTCCTCTAATTCTGGCCAGGGGGGTTTTCCATGATGTTTGGCTCTTTAACGTCGATCACAATTTTTCGAAGTTAGTCTTGTTTTTTCTCCAAACGAATATTTGATTGGTAGCTTGAAAAAACTTTGCAGCTTCCTGACCGGTAGCCTTTTTATAGCTTTTAACTAACTACGCCGCTTCAACTGATGAAAACTTTCAAGGGCGTAATAGCTCTATTCAAGAGAAAATTGGGAAAAGGCCAGTGACTAGTAACTGTTTTTCATTCCGAGGAACCGAATTCGTTCTTTAATGTAATTGGACAAAAACTAGTTATGGTTGAATTACGCCAGCGAAATCATGAAAGCGCCATCTTTTTTTATTTTATAAAACATAAACGGCATTTCTTTCAAAACTTTATTGTTAGCTTTTCTGATCTAGAATGTTTTTCTCAGATAATCAGCGTATAATACGACAAAGTAAATTTGAACTTTTTAACATATAATCCGCGGATTATATACAGGAAAATACGGGAACTGAAATTTTTTTCTTTTCCTTAGTATGTACCTTACAAATTCTTTCATTCACTGGCCTGTGAATGTGTAAATTCAATAATGCTACCTCTAATTCTTTTACTAACAATAAAACCAGTACCAAATTGACGTGCCTTACCATGACAACTATACTAATGACAATTACAGTTGCTATACAGTTTGAAAGTTCAATGAAAAGGTTTTTTAAAAACCATTTTACATAGTATCAATCAAAGTACGTCAATACATAAGCATTAATGTAACAATTACATAAAAGTTTACACAGCAATAGTTTAACAATGAATGATTGCACAATTAAAGGACTCGGCCAAGGAAAAAGTGTTTATATGGAAGTGATTTTCATACACACATGACCATTGTGTTTGCAAGGAGCTACCGCAAATAACAATGTGTAATATAATGCATCTTGTTTATAATCAATCTAACTGCAGATCTTGGCCATAAATTATTACAAATAAGAAGTAAATAATTAAATACATCACAATATTAAAAATATATATGAATTAGTAAACAAAATATTATCAAAATACATCTGAAAAATCAAAAAGTTTGTTTTTAAACATAAGTATTTCTATCAAATTCAAATTATTTAATCTATATATATAAATGTTGTGTTGGTTTAGGTATGCCTCATAACTCAAAAGTTCCCTTGCATGGATTTATCTGAAATTTTGATACACCTGCATTTGATAATCGGGTCAGATCTTTTATGTACTTTTTATTTCCTTTTGAAATTCCCAAATTTTTAAAATTTAATTTTTAAGTGCGATTTTTGGTGTTATGACGGCCATACGCATGTCACGCATTCGCCTGAATGTAAACTCTTTATACATAGTTTTTTTCCTAACATTGTATATTTCTACTATGGTTATGTTTGTTGGTTGTCATATATTTATCTATTTTTGTTTTTGATATGCATTGATTATTTTTCGAATAAATCGTTTTTTAAAAAATGATTCTTCTAACAACTCAAATTTTGTTTTTGTAGATTGGCAATAATCGGATAGCATTATCAAGGATGCTTACATAATTTTGCTTTAAATTCTACATTCTGTTTTTTCTGTAATTTTAAGCTAAATTTATTTTTCTTTTATTGTTTAAAATGAAATTGGTATATAATTGACTTTGTATCGCTGCTTATTTTTCTACCAAATAGTTTCTGTTAACCATTTACCTGAAATAAAAGACGTAGCTAAATGCCATGGACATTCTCAATGCTTCTGGAAACAAACTCATGATAACCTCAAGCAGGGGCTTTCATTCCATTGTGAGATGTCGTGATGCTGAAATTGGTAATCATAAAAGTGCTTTTATAATGTCGCTTGTAATAGTTGCCAGATAATACGTAGTACCTTTCATTTGATGTTACTTATTGAAATACAAATGGTAAACTAAGATTTTTCTGATTTTGAGCCACCAAAATATTGCACCTTTTATTTTGTTTTGATTGCTTTATAAGATTATAACTTTCTTAAACAGATTCCATTAGTAATTTGTTAAAATACTTGAAGTTATTATGGTTTGCTTTATCAGGGATATAGAGCTACCGCTGGTCAATGGATGCAGGGACCCTCAACGTAATGCTATTACAGTTCCACTTACATGGTGCTCATATCTGAAAAAGGGCCCTGTAAAGGAATTCGGATGCAAGGCTCAGAGCTGTTTTTGTACTCTCATGTGTTTTTGTTTTAACTCATATTTAACTGCAGTCAATCGGCTTCAGTACATAAAATTGTATTGCAGAAAACCTCAACTTTCTAGGTCATCATACTGGCTAAGCAAAATGCAGTGAGGAGTAGTTGCTCATCAAATCAGTGAATGAGCAAAACAGACAGATGGCTCAAATACATGTTGAGGAAGCAGGTGGTCTTAAGATTGTAAATTATTTCTTTTCAAATATACTTTTGCATTGATAAAGATAGTTCGAAGCCTTTTATGCCTAATTATGTTAGTATTGTATATCATTTTCAATTTATTTTAATCCGGATATTTACTTTGATAATTTTTATATGTAAAATACTCATTATAATTCTGTACACTAAGGATGTGTTTGGTATTTCAAAATCTCTTCTACAAATGGAGTAGCGTGCACTGCATTAAAAATCTCTCTTCCTCCTTATTTTATCTTTTCTCCAATGAATCTAAATTAAATTAATATATAGTTGTTTTTTCACGGCCATTCACCTAAATCAAAAGACATCATCAAATACTGCAATATGCATTTGATAAGGAAAACCATTTATGCTTCCTCGTTTGTGCACATAATACCTACTACTTTTTGCAGTTGGTAGTGAATTTTCAACGAAATAGTTATTGAAGTTTCTAATAGTTGGGGCAATAATATTAGACTCAATAAAAATAATATCTTATTTTGTGTGATTTCAAAATTTTATTAGGTGTTATTGTGAAATACAAATGGAAAAATTAAGATTTTCTTGATGTATATTTGTGTTTGTTTTGATATTTATGTATTATCGCAACTTATATTGGCAACATTAGCACCCTAATTGCCACCACTGTGTGTATGACTAACAACAAAATGGGCTGATATAGTTGCAAATATACCCTCAAAAGTACCTTTGTTTGCGTAACTTTTTGGTGATTTCATCAAATATTGATAATTTTGTTGTTAATAATTGGTTTTTGATAGCTTCTTTATCATTTAAGTTTGTTATGGCTAGCTGTACTCCAACCATGTTTTCCTGTGGCTAAGTCTGGTTAAAAAGAAAGAAGAGAGAAAAGCACACATTTCTAAATATCTTTAACTGCTTGCACTTGAGGTATGATTTTTCAAAACGTGGAATAATAAAACTTAACAGATTTTGGCCTTTAATTTATAACAGAATACTCCCAAGTTAAGTGGGTTTTTGTCATATTATGAATCTAAAATTATTTTGCATTTGGCCCCACATGAAAGTTTAAGTTTGAAAATAAATCTAAAACGATTCCTTCTGGAGGTCAAAGGGTTAATTTTACAATGCTTATGTGGGTGGGTAGACATTTTGTGTTGCTTCATTGTCTGTTTAGGTACAGAAATTATGCCCACTTTAGAGCAGTAGTAGCCATTTTTCAACACTTCATAACTACTATTGGCACCCTATACTCGCGTTCACTACTGGGACTGGATCTCTATGCAGTGGATCACCAATAGCTATATATAAGTTCTTATTTAGTCTTCCCATACCCCTGAAAATAGCTTCATATGAAAAGCAACAATCAAACGATTGAAGTGTTTTGCTCACCAATTTTCCATAAATTGGTTGAGGTAACCAAAGTCCCTACCCCTCAGGAATTTTTGTCATTTTTCGTTGCTATTTCTGTAACTAAAAAGCTTTTAGTAAAGAATAATCCATGTTCCATAATGTTATTTTGTTGTTCATCTTTTAAACTGGAATCTTCATAGAAGTATAAATAATGTCCCAATTTTTCTCTGCATACCATCCCAAATTTCTCACTTATCACTTAATTGCTGGTGACTGCTGCTCTTGTAACACACATCAGTAATTATGTACTCAGCACTTCATTTGTAACAAAATTTGAAGTTCCATCGCGACCTAATATCTAAACAACAAGATTCTAACATTTTTTTATGAAAAAGAAAATGTAAAATGGTGTGATTTTGTATGTCAAAAATTTGGCCATGTGTGAAGCTAATATTTAAGTACACAGATAACAAATACTGTCCATGTGAAAAAGCAGTCTGTGTCTAGATATATGCTTCTACTCTGTTTTAAAAAGATATGCCCTTAACTTCTCTTGATAACAATTCGTTAACACGCTAATCGAATTGTAAATTACAAAAAATACTCCATCATTATCAACACTTTGTTAGAGATTTCGCAGCAAAACTACGTTTATATTGAATTTTCTCCTGGGGTATTTGATAGAAAAATATTTTCAGCCTCATTGCTTAGATTTCAGCTGTGTCAATTGATGCACGCTTTGAAGTTAAATATTTCATTAGTATTTTTCCTTTTTGTTCCTGATTTTTTAATGTTTGGAATTTTATATGTTTTTGTTTTAATTTTCTTTTCTTTTGGCGCAGTTTTTAAGTTTTAAGAAATTTTATGCTTTGTTTGAATTTTTCTTTCTTTTAAATGCAGTCAATTAGCTTCACTTCATAAAAATAATGCCTTGCAGGAAATCAAACTTTAGGTCGCCATACTTTGCAAGGCAAAAGATTGCAACGAAAGTGCAATTGCACATGAAACAGAGAAAAGAATGATATCAGCAAACGAGAAAAATAGAGAGAAAAGAATGGCACAAACACATGCTGAGGGTGCAGCAGAGCAACATGCAGCCAGACTTGAGGATGCACACTTGCGAAAGACACACATCATTAGTGTTTTACAACATCAGAAAGATGTTAACCAGAAACAGCATACTCAAGGCCAAACATGACTTTATGGTGAGCAATCACACACAATAACAGTCAGCTTGCATTCAGGTACACATCCAGTGGAAGATTCTAGGTTCAGGCAGCATGTTCTCATCTACACAATGATGGAAGTGTATCCCATGGTAATGCCTGGAATTTAAGGAGAAACAAAAGGAATGTTTTGTACCACTGAAAAATTAAACTGCCCTCGACTTGGAGAACCAGAGCCATTAAAAATTTTGCTTTTAATTATCCCGCGGAATAAAAAACATTTCCTATATAACATCAGGAAATATAATTCCTGTTTCCAAGTGACATTGTTTAGATAAATGTGCATTTGTGAACACACCTCGATTTAATAGAAATATCCATAAGCATTGTAAACAACACATTGCCCTAAAGGAATCCAGAGTAGACCCTTTTAAAATTTATCTTTAATCTTGAGGTTCCATTTTTAAAGACATGTAAATAAATTTAGGTTCATAAAATAAGGACAAAAATAAGTATTCTTAAAAAGCATTTGGTTAACAAATTATAAATTATATCATCTAAGGGAAGTTTTGCATATATATATATATATATATATTTATATGTTGTTGTTTTTAATATATAAAAGATCATACCTGCAATGCAAAAGTTTTAACATTCTGAAAACATATGCTTTCGGTTAAACAAGACTGAGCCACAGCAACGCGTGGCAGGGTACAGCTAGTTAACTATAATGCTAAGAAATTTGGCATTTCCAATTCATCGTAATTTTTTAAAAATCATATACATTAGATTTTATTTTAATTTAACACAAATATTTCATAAAACTCTGTGAAGTCTCCAAAATTTGTCAATTAAAAAGGAAATTTGCAGTTCTTAAAATGCAACTTGTTAAATATTATGCATAACATTTTTACATAAATAATTTAATACAGAGGATAAATTTTGTTGCAACTTGTTAAGTCTTTATATATATACACATTTATACCTCACAAATTCTTATAAGTTTCCCAAAATACGTTCATGTTCAATTTAATAAAAATAGTATTAAACAACAGTTGTAAAAATCTAAATAAATGGAAAATATTTTAACTTACATCTTTCAAAATTTGATATAAACTTGGGAAGATAGACTCTGGTAAACTTAAAAGCAAATTGATGAGCCTAAGGTAAAGAATTATAGAATTAAATAATTTTAAAAAAGAAAAGACATACTTATTAATATTTATAAAACATACCTTAAAGTATTTTTTTCATCAATATCGTCATCATCTTCCCAATGCTTTATTACAGGTGATAAGCAAGAAAAGGTCTAAAAAATTAAAAATGGCTTCATTGTAAATACTTATGTAATTAAAATATTTTTTTAAATCTTGGCAATCTATAGAACACTTAAGTCTATCTTGTTAACATTAAAAAACAACAACTTAAAATAGAAATTAACTCATTTTTAGAAATTTTTATACTAGTACAAAAAAGTAATCACACTTTCTAACATATCAAAGTAATAATTCAGTAACATACCTCATCCAAATTATTAGAAGTAGTTTGAGAGACATTTGACCACTTTAAAATATGTTTCCACAGAACTTGAGTCAAATCAATCTCAAGAACTTCTCCTATTTCTAGAGCAGCTTTACATGCTAATAAATAAATATATATATTTATATAAAAATAAGTCTTGCATCATTAACATTAGCAATTCGTAACATATTATGGAAACAATTGATTTTAAAGAGACTTACTTTTTATTTAAATTTCCACAACCTGTTACCGAAGGAGCAATATGGTTTTAGAGAGGGCCACAGCCCAATTGACAAGGTGCTTTATTTTAGCCAGAGTGTCAGAGACGCCCAAAACAAGAAACCTACAAACCACACTATAGCTGCCTTTCTTGATCTTTCTAATGCCCCTTTTTTTAGGGTTTGACCTCAAAAGCTGATTACTAAGTTGTATGTTAAGTTCGTATAGTTGGTAGAGCGCTTACCTGGATTTATGATTTTTGAGAGATAGGCACATTAGGGTGAGATTCAATAGTTCGACCTCAAATAGTTTTAAAATAAGCCAAGGTGTTCCTCAGGGCTCGGTTTTAAGCCCAACCTAGTTTACACTTTTTCTTGCAGGAATTGAAAAAGTCATTCCTAAGGACTGTGAAATTGGAATCTTTGCAGATGATATTGTCCACTGGAGTTCCGGTTCTGATACTGAAAAGGTAGAGGAGAGTGTGAATCTGGCTCTGGATGACATGTGTGGAGCTTTGCTGTAAACCACAAATTAAGTTTTAGCCCTTTAAAATCTACTGTGGGTTTCTTCACAACTAATAGGAAACTATACAATTTTCGACCAAGAATCCTGTTGAATAGTCAGCCCCTGGAAATAGAGAAACACCCAAGGTATTTGGGCTTCATATTGGACCATGAGATTTTGAGTAATAGACATTTGGAACACCTTGCATTGAGAGCTAGGAAACGCATTAAAATCCTAAAGTGCATCTCCGGCCATGTTTGGGGTGCTGATGCTGGTACTCTCAGAAACACTTATGTTTCCCTCATTCGTCCCATTTTGGAATATGGCTTCCCATCTTCTGTTGCTCCTCTGATTCAAACTTGCAAAAACTTGAACGTGTTCAACTCAGTGCTGCAAGGATTATTACAGGCCTTTGCAATTCTTGCCCAAAAGATATTGTGCTCTATGAAGCTGACCTGCAGCCATTAAGTCTTAGGAGAAATGCATGTTTAGTGAAGTACTACAGCAAGGTCTACGGTCTTGGCTTTCAGAATCGTACATCGAAATTTCTAAGTTCATGGAGCAGTCACCAGAGGCTCAAACGAGGCAGTCAATTTGAACACGTTGTTTCTGGCCACCTTGTTGCTAGTTCTAGAGAACATCACAGCTTATCTCAGATTATTGACCCTTCTGAGGATCTTGATGAAGTTTACTTTCATGTTGACCTCCCTATCCAAGTTAGCAAACAAAAGGAATTGACGTGCTATCTGAAACAGTTAGCTCTTGAAAGAATTAATAATGTCCCCAAGGACGCTGTTCATATGTACACGGATGGCAGTAAACATGGTAGTGACTGTTCTGGCAGTGGCATCTATATTAGTTTTTGGGACCAGGAAATTAAAATCCAGAGAAAAAATTCAGACTCTTGCTCAGTATTTCGTTTCGAGCTTGTTGCAATTCTTGAGTGACTGAACTCCATTGAGTCGCTTCCACAGCTACACGATATCTGGATTTTTTCGAATAGTAGTAGTGCCATCCAGCACTTGGCCAATTGGTATAACGTGAGGGATCGCACAGGTACAGACATCCTAAAGATACTAAAAAGACTTTCCATTTCTCGTCAGATCCACTTCCAGTGGATCCCGTCTCATGTCAACATTACTGGGAACGAAAATGCGGACAGCTTAGCCAGGGCTGGTGAAACTACAATGCCTGCCGCTCCTCTTACTTATTTGGAACTATTTTCAAAGTATAAAGCAAAGAATAAGGCCATTTGGATGATCCCACGGCTGCACCCATGGTATCAGAGCAAATACCCTGGCGGCTCCTTGATTCGGGGCAGCAGTAGAGGAGATCAAACAGCGCTTACTAGTTTCCTTAATGGTCATCTGATGTCATTGACTTTTGTCGATGGCATTAAATATTTCGAAATTTGCCCCAAGTGTTCTTCTGCTCAGGCCTCCCCTGGCCACATTTTATCTTGTTTGGGGCTCACCAGGCAGGACTTGGTTCAAGATCCCCTATTGGTTTTGGACTTTTTCAGGGTGAATGGACTCATGGACCTGATCTAGCTCTGCTGATCTCGGGGATGAGAAACAACATTCTTAACATGGAGAATTAATACAGCAGCATCACCAAGCAACTTACAGAATGAAAGAGAATACTAGATAAAGAAATATAATGCAGATAGGATTTTGTAACTTAATGTTGTGAATTCAAAATACCAATTCAGATTTCATTTAAATTCTTGAAAGTACTTATATGTATGAAATATACATATAGAAAGAGAGTTAAATAATTATTCTAATTTTATATAAAGCATTTTGAAATCAAAAAGTTACAAATAATTTTTAAAATAAATAATAAAATGTCAACACAACTTTCTAATCGAATTCAATCATAATTATCCAAAGTTTTCCCTTAGTACTTAATATGTATTTTTAATATTATCAATAAATAGTTTTAAGAATTATCTTAACCAAAACAATATTTAATTAAATTACCCTACCTTTTATACTCTGGTCAATATTCAAAGTAAAATTTTCAATCAAATCTTCTATAAGTTGAAGAGGAGTACGCTTTAAGGAGAGAATTTCATCTGCAGCCAGGTTATTTTTATATAGGATTCTTTCTACAGCAGATTGTTGTTTAAGATATATTAACTTATTATACACATTGACAACCGAATCAGAGGATTGCTTGTACCATTGTTGAGCATAGTTTACAGCTATAGTGTAAAACCAAACCTTATTGCCTCCTATTAAAATAAAATAATTTTAATAGTTTATGAGCATTAAAATACAAATGCAAACATTCAAAACAATAGCAAAATATAAAATTATTAAAGTACGAACAGCAAAAAAAGCCAAGAAATTTGTTATCTCTGTATTTACAAAAATGTATATTAATCTAATTTTTTATAAAAAAATTCCTATAGTATTTATTTAAAAAACTTAAACATAATAATAACATTATATTAATAACATAAATAATAAATTAAAGAAAAAAAACTAAAAATAAAAGCATTATATTTAGGATATATTAGCATACTTTATGGGTGCTTCTTAAATTACAATACTGAAAGCCAAGATCCAATATCACAAAAATGGAAAAAAATTCTACCAAGCACAATCATTGACGAAAGAGAAAAAAATCATTTAAAAAAAATAGCATAGTGTAGTTTTTCCACACACAATGAAGAGTAGCTCATTTTACTCTTTGTAAAAAGATAAAATAAAAATTAAATCTTTTAAAAATGTGAAAAATAAAAAAAGTTAATATTTTATAAAAGCCAAAGATAAGTGTAATGATTTTCAAAAAAGAAAATCCATTAACAAACATTCTGTCCATTAATAATTATTATTGTTCAAAAACACATTAAAAATTATTGTCACATAGTTTACAGTTGTTGACATACAAAACAATGAAAAGTAAAAAAAAAAAAATTTACCTTCTATCCTTTGTACATTTTTTTGAATAGATATTAAAATATATTAATCCCTTGAAAAATGAAAATTTCAGCTCAATTTTTTAAGTTTTCTAAACATTAATATCAAAATTATTATTAAATCAATACAATATTACACATTGAATAAATTACTTTTTATTCCATTAATTGGTTTATAATATCTGATGAAAATACAATAAAAATCAGATAATTTTTGTTCAGTGGTCCTACTGAAAAAGTCACATTCTATATTTTACACTTTATCCTATAATTAAATTTATCTCTGCTTCGGGACCTCAAAAAGGAGTTGGTAACCAATCAATCAAATTTTTTTAGCAATTGGTTAAATAATTAGAAAAATACTTGTGCTGATGTCATTTCCCAACTTCTACACTAAGACATATGAAACAATCTAGAGACTAGTTAACTTAATGGACAGCAGTACCTACTATTCTGTACATTAATTTTTAATAAAATTAACCTTCATGTTAATGACCTATCAGCTGTCAGGACAATTCTCCAAAAAATACATTCATATATTTACAATTACAAACATTATATAAGTTTGAAAAAGATTATAATTACTCATTATGATAACATTTTTCTAAATTGTATACAATAAAATTGGCATGTAAGAACTTTATATGAATTAAAGGAAAAATTTTTCTTTTTACCAGGAGGCATTATATTTGCAACCCAACTTGCACAAGCCACAGATGACTCAAGTACTTTGATTTTTCCAATGATATTATGAATTATATTTACAAATCTTGTGTCAGGGCTCAACAAAACATGTGGAGAATGTTGCCGATTTAAATAGTTCACAACGCTGTTTTTGACAGCCATGATTATCAAATGGTCTTCAGGAATCTACTCAAGAGAGAGAAAAAATCATAAAACATTTCTGAATAACTTCTAAAATTTTAAAACTTGTAGAACAAAAAATTTTTGCAAGCAAGTTAACACTTAGCCTAAATACTATAGCCCTGAAGTAAAAGGGCAAAAAAATTAATATATATATATATATATATATACACATACACACATTGTTTAAAGGAAATGAACAGCACAAACCAAATATTCAAGATATATTTTAAATAAAATTGCAATAGCATGTATTACACTTTCATTTTTGAAATTGAATTTCAAAAAACAGTATAATAAACAATTTATAAAATATCAATGTATTAATTGTATTTACATACTGCAAATTAATAAATTATTAAGCTTGCTACAAACATATCACTTTTCATTATTTAAATAAACATAAATAGTTCAATATTACCATCAACATAATTTCTAGATTTTAATTATTAACTAAAAAGTATATAAATAAAATATTTAAGCATAATACACTGGTGTGCAAAACTTAAGCAACAGGTGGGTTTATTGCCATAACTTCACGAAAAATCATCTGAGAGACATGAAATTCTGAAATGAGGGAGAGTATTATGCGTAAAGGATGACGAAAGCATCGCGCTGAAAAAGGAATAAAAGCATACGGTATGGAATCAAACAAAAACAAGCTTTATTGAACGCATAGTATGCGGACTCATGATTGTCTATCCAACAGGAAGAACAACAAGCAGATGTTCCTTAATATGGTATATGCCTCCCCTTACTACAATGGTTGCTTTGCACCGTCTCGCATACTCAGAACCAGCTGGTGCAACATTTCTTGAGGTAGGAGTGCCATTCCTCAATCAACATCTGCTTGAGTTGTTGGTTGTTCTCGATGATGTAAGCTGTGGCATCACGTCTCCCCAAAGCATCCCACACATGTTCGATGGGATTTAAATCTGGGGAGCACCTGGCCAATCCATTCGAGTGATATCTTCACTTTCCAGCAGCTCCACAACAGCAAGAGTGTGATGTGGCCATGCATTGTCATCCATAAAAATGAAGTCTGGGCCAATGGCACCTCGGAAAAGATGCACATGGGGAAGAAGTACTCTCCTCACAATAGCATCCCGGTTACAGACCCTCTGTCGAAAATGTGAAGCTCAGTTCCGCCTTCAGCATAATACCAACCCAGACAAGAACTCCAGGACCACCGTAGACGATGTCTTTCCTTGATGTTACTGGGATAAAACCGGTCCCGACCTCTCCAAATCAAAAGCGTTGAGAATCGCTTCTGGTACTGAACCGACTCTCATCCGTAAAGAGGATACGACTCCATTGATCAGTTGTCCAGTTTTGTGCTCTCTGGTCCACTGTAACGGTGGCTTCAGTGGCCATCTTTGAACGGGAGTAGCGTTCAGGACAGCGGCTAACAGGCCCCTTTGTGAAGGCGTCTGGCCACAGTAAACCGCTACACTTGTCGACCTGTTGCTGTACAGAGTTTCTGAACAATGGAGCTTGCTGATTTGTCGATCTTTTTTCACCTGCAGGATGATATATCGGTCATCCCTTGCAGTTGTCGTCCTCGGGCGGCCACACCAACCTTTCTAAGAGCTGTACCTGTGGTTTGAACGCTTTCCAAGCAGCAAAGCCATACTTTGTTGATTCCCAACTCTGCAGCTACACTGGTGACAGTACGCCCCCCTCCAGCTTTCCGATTATTCTTCCGGTGAAGTCGCCCAGGTGATTTCTTGTAGCCATATTTCACTAACTGACTCACTGGCACTTACAGAGAATATGGTGAATTAGCGTCTCCGTCCTTCATTTCATTCTACCGTTGAGCAGAGCGCGCCGACATCAGCGCTTTGCGCAGCTCACATCGCTTCTGGACGTTTTGTTCCTGATATTTGCATACGCATGACGTTTCTACTGACTTACATGTTCCCTCTACTGATCTCCAGACCTCCTTTTCTGCAATTTCATGGCTATCTGCTAAATTTTTACATTGTTGCTTAAGTTTTGCACACCAGTGTATTTCAGATTAAGGTTCAATACCAAAAGGAATTACACAAATAATGCTTTAAAGTTACAATAAATTTAAAATTGTTGGAAAAACCATATATTAAAAAAAGACAAAAATTATTGCATATTTATACTACAAGAAAATTTAGTTTTAAAGATAAGACATACTCTTAAAACAACTGCAATTTTTAACCATACATCCAGGGTTTGACGTAAGCTCTGGATCTATCAAAAATAAAATAAAATAAAATAAATAAGTACATAGAAGAAATACTTTTCCATAAAAATAAAAAAAATAGGTTCTTAAAAGTCACATGCTTTCATTCTTGGAAAAGTACAATGCCTTCTATAATGTAATACATGAACTAAAAACACTATGGTATGGGAAAAAAATTCATTCCATAAAAATGAACCAAAAATGTTAAGATTAAGAAAGCAATGAAATTATTGTAATATCATAAATAAGAAATTTAATGAAAATAATTACTATTCAATGTGTGTGTGTAAGTATAAACTCACTTATAACTGAATGAGGATTCTCTTTCAAAAAGAAATGAAAAGGTAAACGTTTTGATGACACTGAAGGTAATTTAGGATCCTGAAAGGCAATTTACAAAAATAATAAACAAACACAAAATTATAAACATTATTAAATATTGTATAAATAAAAAATCTCTTACAGTGGGATGTAAAAGGACCCATTCATTTTGTTCCAATTCAGTTACTGGAGATGTTCTTTCATATACTTTCAAAAATTTAAGCACTTTAACATCCTGAAAGAAGTTGAATATGAATATTTCCATTTTGCTACTACAGCACCAAATATAAAATATAGGAAAACCCAAAATAATTCTGTTACAATTTTTTCCCACTGATAAATGCTTGATATAACAGTAAAATTTCGGAGCAAAAAGAATGTAAATTATAATAGTTGATAGTTATTATAATAGTTATGATCATTTCATACATTCAATGTTTCAGTAATTGACATTCAACAGTCTTGTAGTGTAAGAATATTTTCTTATAATAGTACTGTTCTCATTAAGAAAGAAAACAAATGTGTTTTTGTAAAAAAATGCTTTGCATACATTTAATAGCCCAATAAACACAAGCACCTCCTACAAATTAACAAAACTAATATTTTCCTATATGTATAAATTTTTTTTTCAGCTTAGTATAATTATCTTTAAAGTTAAACACATAAATAATAAAATATATGCATAGAAATTTAGCAAATAAGATCAAAATGAATCTTTAACTTTTTAAAGAACAGTTCAACAAATTCATATAATTTTTAAAATATATCAGTTATAAATTTAAAAATACAGAATAATTTTTGTTGAATCAACAAAATCAGCTATAATAATCATGACAATTAAAAACTGGAAATGTAATAAAGAAATATTCTAGTATCCATAAGCATAGTATAATAATATAACTGATAATCACTGGAGATATAAGAAGTTTTTGTTTTACCTTTTCAAAAGAGCCAGAATTGATGGTTCGTATATCAGCTGATATAGAATGCAATTGTTCAATGATGAAGAGTAATATATCATAACTGTAAGGACTGATCTAAAATAACATCAATTAGAACTCAGTAATGATAAAAAATAAAAAGAGAAAAATATTTTTGATATTTAATTACGTTATACATTCATATATATATACCAGCCGTATCCACCCACTTCACTAGATATTTCACAATGTTGTACAAATATATACTGTTTACATAAATATATATATATTATTGATATCTAGCATTATGAATTTAATTGTATTGAAAAATATATTTATAGCTCTAACTCTAGCCTCGATATAAAAAGGACAGAACTTATAATTAATAATTTCTAATAATCTCTAAAATAGTAGAAAGAATTTTTGCACTCAATTAACCCAATAATCAAGTGGATTTCCGCAAAAGCAATTTTCAGTGGATATCTACTCTATAAAACAAACAAGCATGCTATATTTCAAGTTCAAATCTAATCGCAAAATCGGAATTTTTAGCATCAATATGCCCCGTAACTCCGTTGAGAGCATTCTTAATGGATTTCAGTTCGACAAAAAAAATATGCAAGCCAAATTTTATTATAATAGTCCTAGTAGTTTGAAAATGGGAAAGTTGTTTATCAATATGCCCTATTAACTCCCCCGCCTCCCCCTGGAGTCGATTTCCGTAAAATCTATTTGTAGTGGAACTCTATTCAACTAAAGAAATATGCTTAACTAATTTCAAGTACATGGGAAAAAAAATTCAAAAACAGGAATTTTTATAAAACTTTCCTTAACCAATCGCAACCCCCTTACCTTGGGGATCGATTTTCGCAAAACTTTGTTAGGGGAACTCTACTCCATGAAAGGAACATACCTTCTAATTTTCAAGTTGGTGGGTCTAATAGTTTAAAAATGGAAATATTTATCTACTACAGCCTTTAATCCCTGCAGTGCACCTTGAGGGTCAATTTTCCCAAAACCTATTTTGTAGCGGATTTGTACTCCATGAAGAGAATCTACTTATCAAATTCTACTTATTTTACCTATGAAAGGTCTCTGTTATCAAATTTCAAGACTGTATATCTATTAGTTTAAATAAGGATATAATTTTCTATAATGCCCCTTAAGCCCCTGCAACACCACTTAGAGGTCGATTTTCGTAAAAACTATTTTGCAGCGGACCTCTACTCTATCAAAGCAATCTGCATACTAAATTTAGAGACTGTATGTCTAATAGTTTAAAATTGAATTATCTATAATGCCTCTAGACCCCCCAGCACCACTTGGGATTCGATTTTCACAAAACCCATTTTGTAGCTGATCTATGAAAGGTATCTGTGCACCAAATTTCAAGACTGTACATCTAATAGTTTAGTAATGGAAATAACTATCTATAACGCCCCTTAAAACTCCCATAAGGAAACTTTGAGAAATCTGTTATTAGCAGATGTCTACTCCATGAAAGGAACCTGCTTACTGAATTTCAAGTCTAAGTTTAATAGTTCTAGTGATATCATGATTAGTCAGTGAGTCAGTCGCTTTTCTCCTTTATATATATGGATATTCAAAGCCTCAAAATATTTTTTTTTCAGAAAACTTCCCTTAGAAGTGAAGGCTTGGATGATCTTCATGACAACGTCCCAGAAAAAGCATGATATGCTGTATTTGAGAGGGGAATGCAAATTACTGTGTGTTAAAAATAAAACATGCATGAAGAAAGTTTAATCTTTTACAGCAAAGACATATGCAAGACTTCGTATTATAAAAATAGTAAAATGAGAGTACATATGTATATACAAGGAAAAGTATATATTTTCAATAAAAGAAAGTTTGTGTCAGTAGGAAGTAAAATGCTGCCCATATAAATAATTTTATAGATAGCACATTAACTCTCTATATAAATATTTTGAGTATTGACAAAACAGTATAGTTTCATAAGTTTTAAATATTGGCAAAATTTATAGTTTGATATTATATTCTGATCATTTGGCAATGGAGATTGTTTGGATATGTTGGTAATAAATGACAGCTTCATAAAATTTCATGTACAGTTCCTTTTATTTGAATTTTGTGGGATTCCCTGAAATTGCATGCAGCGTACATTGTGAGAAATTTCGGGGAATCCCACAATTCAAATAAAAGAACGTTAAACCGAAACAGCGCTAAGCGAGGTCTTTCTGTATTTAAATATTAAACAAATTAATAAAAGACTATTATTTTTAAAATACTTTATTTAAATAAATTATAAGAAACTCACTCCCCTATGTGTGTATAATTTTTATTTACTTACAAACATAAAATATGTAAATGATTCCAAAAAAATTCAAAGAAAATCAAAATACTGATGTAAAAATTTAGGTAAATTGAAAAAACATCAAGATTTCAATAGTGCAGACTTCTCACTAGACAGATTAAAAAAAATCATAAATTATGTTGAGAAAATTGAGGACAGCAAAATAAAAATTTTAAGAATTAGAACTATAGATTTTTTTTATAACCATTACCTAAGACTACAATCATATCATGTATCTTTTGAAGTATATCTCTTAAAATTAAAATTTTTCATTGGATGATAAATCAATTTACTGTTAAAATCAGTTTATTCATTGTGTACAATTTCCAACAAAAAGAATTTAACGAATTCCCCAGTTGAGTTTAATTGCTTCTAAACGAGTTTCAGTCTAAACAAAAAATAAAATTAACAAACTATAGCTTCTTTACTAGTATTTGGAAGGATAAAAATGGCAATAAAATAAGCTCGGGTGCAATGAAAAGCCAAAAGGAAAGAAAGCAATTAAAATTATAAAAATATTTGAAAGAGCATTGTTTCATTTAAAATACTTAGCTTTATTGATTAGAAATTTAATGCAAAATGAGAAACTAAATATTTTTAAATTTGTAAAAAAAAATTAATTATCTTGCTACAAATTATGAATTTTATTGATATATCAGTTGGAAATATCCAAGCCTCAGTTGGGTGCCCATGGTCTAGTTGGATTTATTGAAATCAGGTTACCGATTGTCAACACTGGAATAAACAAGAAAGAAGACAGAAAACAAATAAGAAGAGATAGATCAAAATATGTTAGTATAATAAACATAGAATTTAAGGGATGGTATTAAATAAAACGGTGATACTGAAAATACAACACCAAAGAATGGCAAAAATCAGCAATCAACAATAAGTGATGTTTATTTCAATATGATGCTTGTAACACAGACCAAAAACATCAACTCAGTAGGCTGCAAAACTACCACAGATACATGAGACAGCATGTTTAGGAACAGAGTCGATTAAAGCATGCATGTTGTTCTAAAGAATGATTCTCCACTCCCTGTCAATCATTTGTCACAATTTGTCTACTGAACATAGAGGTAGCAAGGCATGCAATCACATCCCAGACATGTTCCTTTACTGAGAGATCAGTGGAAGATGGTAGCCAAAGAATAATTTGTACATTTTGCAGAACACATCAGCTAATATGTACAGTGAATGATTGGGCATTTTTCATAATACCTAATCCAAGATCGCTGGGCATCCTCTGAAGGAAGAATGTCACCAATCACAACATAATTATCCACTTATTGTTGGGCTGTCACAATGCTTTGAATGCAAACCAAAGGTTGTATGCCATCATGTAATGGCACACAAGACCTGATGCCAAAATATCACAATGTGATGGGGTGTTATTGCCTTGAATATGAACCAGAGAAATCACCTATTATCATACACAATGGGGCATTCCACAGATACATTGTGAACCAGTAACATAGGTGCCACACATATATATCGACAAACAAAATCATGACTTATCTGAGAACATGACCCTATATGCCTTTCCATTGTCCACATTGCTGTAACCCGGTAATGGAGTGGTCTATGTTGTTGGGTCAATGATAGTCTTAACAGGCACCTAAGTAAAAGCCACAAACAACCAATCAACGAGTAATGGCTCTGATTCATATAGGAACATCAAAGGAGCCTTCCCCACCACTACATAATGCAAAATGGCAGAAGTGGCTGTAGGTTAGTAGCCTGGTATTCCCACCTCCCATTACAAATAACTTGAGACAACAACAACAAAAAGTTATGTGATTTCCTCAGGAAAAATAATAAAACAAATGCTGCCCATTCTGCAGGGGTTCCTTCTCTCATACACTACTCAACAAGAGACAGAACTGTGCATTTCATATAATTTGTTACTTGGTGAGGTGAACGTACCAGGAAATATGCCTAATTTTTTAATTAATATTGAAATGTTTCAACATACCTGTTACTTTTTACCACAAACAATGGATTTTAAAGGCACAAAATTATTTAAAGCAGAATAAAGCTTTAGAGAATATGACACTAGGAACATATATAAAGACACTATAAATCAAAGTTCTGCCATCAATTTTAATGTATAAGTAGGACAAAAATGAATTTTTTATAAAAAGAAATAATACAAAAAGGGGGTTATTGGTGTGGCTTTTTTAAAAGAAAAATTAAAATGAGGTAAAATAAAACACTCCTGAAAATTGTGGTTTCTTAGAAATGGAAGTTAACGCCAGATTTAAAGATCCAAGTACAATGAAAAAGAATTGTATCTTCTCTTGAAAAATAATTTCAACAGCTGCAGTTAAAAGATTTTATTGCACATTAGCAAATCCATCATTTCAATCAATTAGTAACGAAACCTGAACTAAACTCCATTATTTAGAAACTGTGTGATCTATTTATTTACATAGAAATAGTTTATAAAATCAACATCTCTAAAAAATAAAATTTAACATAATTATGCACTTTAATTTTATAATATATAATACTGATCTAACTCTTTTTTTTACCTACATTGAAATGATTTTGTAAAAGAAATAATTAGAAAAATTCAATTGAAATTAAATCAGTTCATAAAGCTTCCAAAAAAATTTAATATTTTATTACCTCTTTCATCAAGCTTTGGAAATTATTGTACAATAATTCTTCATTTCTAATAGATTTAATTACAGTTTCAGCTCTTCTCAAAGTCGGAGAAATATCAAAATCCATTGATTCACAATCCAAATATTTCTTCTCGCATTCCTTAAAAATGCTATTAAGGTAAAGAATCAAAACACGATCAGCTTGTAACTGAAATGCAGAAGAGCAATCAAACACTGTTGGTAGATCTATATGGTGTGTGTAAATTAGATCTTTCACAACAGACCAATTAGATTCATGGCTTGAACTCAAAATGGCCTGCAAATTTAAATTTAAAATAAAAATTAAAAAATATTTTACATTGCATACAGATGAATTAAAATGTAATCAGCATTTAAAATATTTGCTTACTTCTATATTTACAGATTTTATGTTGTTTCTGGATAACAGATAGGCCTTTTTATAAATATTCTCATACATAGAAAGTGCATCCATTTTTTCATGAAACTTAGCTAGCTCCATTCCAATTTTGGCAACTACTGTAAGACGATTCAAATCCCTGGTACTCCATTCAAGAAGAAACTAAAATAAATACATTTATTTTATGAATTCAGTTTCTTTCCTCTACATTATATTCAAATTAAACAATTGCATACAAAGTATGAAGCAAAAAATTCTCTCTTTAGTAATCAAAGATTTAATGAAATATATAATTTTATTAAGAGTTTGAAAAAATACTATAACTAGAAATGGTAAAAACTTGACAAACAGTAGAATGGTACTTTAAATAATCTATAAAGTTACCAAAAAGATTAACTACAGGAATATCTGACTAAGTGTAGTTAACTGGGTTTTTTTTATAAGTACCAGACTAAGTGAATACGCAAAGGTTGAAACATTATTTCCATAGAAAAATTAGTAATTCATTTCTATCAAATTTTCTTAAAATGTAGGTAATTATACCTATAAAATTTAATTGTGGAAAATTTATTACTTTTTGCATAATTATTTAAAATTAATGAAAAGTAAAAATAATGAAAAACTTGTATTGCTTGATGTTCATATAATGAAAAGGGAAAATGCTTTTTAACTAAAAAAGCAGCCATAACCTTTTTGCAGCAATTCCTCCTTCCCTAATCTTTTTTCATACATCATGCAAAAACACAAAATATTTCTTAATTTTTATCTTATATCAAAGGAATTTTCCTCTAGATCATTTCATTAATCAATTCATATGCTCTTCTATAATGGCATGAAATAATTCATCAAGATTCAATTAATCAATGCAAAGTTTTTTCTGTTTGTGCTCTTTCTTCAGCACTGATGAGCGATTCATCATTAAGAAGCATGAATGTCTGTTTTAAAATACTCCATCACATCAGCAGCATTTAGTGACTCAAAATTTAAATCATATCCAAGTTTTGCAATGTCTGCTGCGATTGCATCCATTTCAGGATCAAAGCTGCTGAAATCATGAACACAATAAGGCTAAACATATTTCTACGTGGGTTTCATGTAATTCTTACTCACTTCATGCCATGCATAGCCAATGTTCCCCAAAGTACTGCAGTATTGTAGTTTTTTTTTGAAATGTGATCAAAGAAGGAACATTTAAACCAGAGGTTATTATTTAGATTGCCTGGGAAAGTGTATTTCAAACGAAATACTTCATAAGTTGAAATAACTATTAGATCCTTGGGTTGCTGGCATGGAGATAATACCAAGGAAATACAATAAAATCTGACATTACTAAGATTAGAAAGTCCAGTAAGATGATATTGCCCTTTATCTAAGAACAACAAGCTTTTAAAGGCTATGTTTGCTTTTCACAGCAATTATTAAAAGAGCAAAAGTAATCTTTAAACTAACTTTCAAGCATAGATTTAGGAACCTAAATTTTCTTATTTTAGAACACCACAAAACAACTAATAAATTTTCATCGCATTCCTTTAAAGTGTGAGGGTTTTTAGCATGATACAAAAGCATGGGCTTCAATTTAAAATCACTAGATGCATTTTCTCTTAGAAATATAATAAGATCATTTATATTTAATAACCTGAGTGACATGGCTAATTTTTTTCTCAGGTAAGACTAATTCACTCGTTCTAGAAGATAGCTTTCCTGGTAGAACTCATTTCTATTGATGATGAAAGTTTGTTGAAGAAGGCTACTTTGATAAACATTTTAAATTTGAAAATAGTTGCTGAGATTGAATTAAAGTCAAAGAAATCATTAAGACACTCAAAAGTCATGAATGCAGTGAAGCAAATTATATTTCCACATGGATCTTCTTTTTCACTCCTTTAATTCCATGCATGTGTGATACTTTCAATTACATTTCATATATTGTTAATTTTTCCAGTGCCACAAAAAAAGTGTTTTCACTAGAGGTTACAAGAACTGCTGTAAAAAAGCATCTATTTCAAATAAAATGCCTAAAAGGATTAAATAACTCTTTGATCCATGATTCGCATGAGATAGTATTTAGGGAAAGAAAATGAATTTTGACATTATTATAAAGATAAAAAAGTTCAGTTGGATAACCTGGAATATTCTCTAATCACAATAAGGCTTTAAAGGCTATGTTTAGCTTTTCACTATAACTATTAACAAGAAAAATTAATCTTTAAACTAACTTTCAAACACAGATTTAGTAGCCAAACCTTTCTTATTAGAACACAATAAAACAGCTAATTAATTTTATCACACTCCTTTAAAGCACGAGAAACTTTTAGGGCAACACATAAGCATGGACTTTAGTTTGAAATGACCAGATACATTTCCTCCTAGCAATAATATAATTCAATCATACAATGCTTCATAGTCTGAATGAGATTGCTCATTTTTTGACAAAATAAGTTCTAGAGTATAACTTATTCTAGTATAACCCAGTTTTGTCAACTTTAAAATAAAAAAATTGTTCATAAAGACAGCCTTCTTCAATAATTTGCTTCAGTTACACATTGGAAATTTTGATGCTGCTTCTTTATCAAAACCTACACTATCATCCAAAATGTGGACATTATGAATGCCTTAGCAGTTTTTGAAGTGAAAGAGCAACCTATGGTTTATACAAGGAAATGTTTAATGAGATTGTTTTTTTAATTGTAGGAAAAAAAGACTTGAATGTTTTTGCATGAATTTCTAGTTAACTTAAAAGAATTAGTTTTTGGTTACAGCATCCACAATCCGAAGTGAAAGAGAAGTCTTTAATTAATCAACTTCTCTAGTCATCAAATGACTTCTTTGCCTTACAATTTTCTTAGAATTAAAATTATTTGTAGCCATTTCACATTATTTTATCTTCCAAACCAGAGATTGATTAATTGTTTTTTACCTCTTGATATCTTAGCAAATGATGTGTCAACCTCATGCATTTTAATTATTATCAAATGTTCTTATAAATTTAATAATTTACATTTGTTTGGTTTATCAAAACTAGTATCAGATTTTCATTTCTCATTCATAATAAATGAGTTAAAAATAATATGAATATTTTTTTTAAAAAACGAATTAAGTGACATTGTTGTGTAGAAAGTCATTATTATTGTCAAAGAAAAATGTGAACTTCCTTCTAATTTTTTTTAATTAGCAGTTTTTAAAGTAACATGAAGATCCAAATTTAAAACAATTATTAAAATACTAGCTTGCTTCATGCGACAAAAAGGAGAATTTTATTATTTAATCATGTGGCTTTGTGAGTTCAACAAAGGTTAATCACTTTATTTGCAATATCTAATACATAAAATTCTTGTGTCACACACACAGTGTTTGTAGCATATCTCCTCCGAAACGGCTAGACCGATTCTTATGAAATTTTGTGCATATATTCAGGTCTGAGAATAGGGCGTAAAATGTTTTTCATACGCCTAAGTGATAAGGGTGGTCCGGAAATGTTAAGAATCCAGACAACGGGAAAATTCGCAAAATGTCGCTGGAAGCGGATTTTGTAGACGAAAGTGCACGAAAGTAAATGCCCGTCTTTTGGGGTGTGGAATCCAATTTTCGAATATGCTCCCAAAAATATCTGTAATTTTGCCGGATAATGCTGGACGACCATATTGTAGACACACCGTGGCAGAGGCTTACCTTAAAATTCTTGGAGTGCGAAAACCTGGTCCCTGAAAGATCTTGAGATGGGATGGGCAAGCTGAATTTAATATCCGGTACAAGATATTCCCGTAACTTTGCCGGATATTATAGATGACCATCTATTATGTGAACCACGGCAGGAGCTTACCCTAAAAGTTTTGGAGCAGGAAAAGTGCGTTTCTGGTGTATTTTGGGATGATGAATGAGAATCTGAAATAGAATTTTAGAAATTCCTGTAACTTTGCAGGATAACGCCAGATGATCTTAATGCCCCCTTTCCAGTGACTGAACTTGCAGGCTTGGGGACGCCGAAAGTAGTCTCTGGTTGTGTCTAGGGGCGGAAAATGAGAATCTGATTTCACATTTCAGAGACTCCTGTATTTTTGCCGAATGTTTCTGGAATTAGGTGGAAAGGTTTTGCATTCGAGTCCCGCATCCGGATTTTCCTTCGCTCTAGCGACTGAACTTATACGTGCTAGGGCATCAAAAGTAAGTCCCATGTGCGTTTTGGGATGTGGAATGAGAATTTGAAATCAAATTTTATGAGTTCCGAAACTTTCTCGGATAATGTCCGACGACCGTAATAGTCGCGGACAGCGGCACCAGCCTAACTTGCAGACGTAGGGATGCAAAAAGTGGGCCCCAGACGTATTTCCGGACCGCTGATCCGAATATTCCCATCTAATTCAAGAAAATCTCAAATATTTCAAACAATGCTAGGCGACCATGTTTTACACCAAATGTAGCAGGGGCTTACCTTAAAATTCTTAGGGCTGTGAAAAGTGATTACCTGGTGTTTTTCTGGGCGGGGTACAAAATTCTTAAAATGGATTTTTGAAATTCCCGTAACTTTGCCGGACGACCGTAATGCCCCCCGTACCGGTGCATCTCGGAGTGGGGAACAAGAAAGTGGATTCAGATTTCAGAAACTCCTGTAACTTTGCCGGAATGAGGTTGAATTTCTTTGCGTTCGAGTCCCACGTCCAGATTTTCATTTCCTATAGCAACTAAACTTGCAAGCACAGCCTTGTGAAAATAAGATTGCTATAGGAAATGGCATTTTCATGCATTGTTGTCACTTTGTTAGATGGTGGACAAACTGCACATTCTGCATTCATGCCTTCATTAGACATTCACAAGAATAGTGAGTGAATATTAACGCCACACTGTTCAGCTACACGAGGGCTTTTGACGACGGACCACATAATTTTGAACCATGGTCAAATGACATGGACGACACCCCCTCTCCTAACTACCACACCACACCAACAGGAGGACCTTGACATTCACAAGAAACAGATGCAATGTGTACCATTGAAAAAAAGTGGGTTGGCTACAGTATTGAAAAGAAGTTCAATCATAATCAAGTATAAGTGTACCATGGCCCATAAGCATTCACTCAAAGCGTTACATAGAACTTTAAGATTTTTAACAGCCAAGAGGAAGTATTCGGTGGTGCTGTCATACTGCTGTCTGGTTATTTCCCACAGACATTACCAGTCATTCCTTGCTCTACTTTTGCCCAAGAGATTAACACATGTTAAAGACAATCCTTTTTATGGTAAATGTGGAAACACTTCGATTAAACATAAACATGCGAGTACATTTGCAAGACGATCAATCAGGGCAAATAATTTCTAACCAATTGCTGGGTATTGGAAACGTGAATGAGAACTGCATCCCAATACATAATGTATCAAATTGCCAGACAATTTCTGTACTGTTGTTCAGACAGAAAAGGAACTGATTGAGTGTCTTCTCGGATATACTATATAATTATCTATGTAATGATTGCCTTTGTAGTTCTGTTACTTAATCAGAAAAAATGTTGATAGTGATGAAATAAACTTCCAATATAGAGTTGTTGCCAGATAATCTAATGCCATTTAAAGCAATTGACACCATTGTTGATGAAAACAAACACCTAAATTTTCCAGCTGAGTTTTTGAATTCTCTGGATATATCAGGAATGCAACCACACAATCTTCCATTGAAGATTGGTTCACTGATTATTCTCCAGTGAAACTTAATTCCACTTAGAATATACAACTGTACACTTTTGGTTATTAAAGAAATTACCAGGGAACTTCTTGAAGCAAACATTTTGTCTATAAAGTTTAAGGAAGAAATAGTCCTGTTGCCACATATTCCACTGATATCGTCAGAATTCCCAATACCTTTCAAAGGGCTTCAATTTCCGATTCGTCTGAGATTTATTGATGGCCATCGTGAAAACCAAAGACAAACAACGTCCATTTGATGCTTGGACTTAGAAAATTCATGTTTCTCCAATGGGCAATTATATATTGCATGCTCACGTCGAACGGAAAGTCATTCATGGAAACCGTCGAACCTATCCGGTTGAATTTAAAAAAAAATCCTATTTAAATTGAAGAAACAGCATTAAAAAAAATCTTCAAGGTTTTGAAAAACTTACCTTTAATGTATTAAATTGTGCAACTTCAGGAAGATCAGAAAACATATTATAAATAAAAAATAAATCTACTCTTCGTTTGACTCAAAGCTCTTTGGACAACAAAAACCATTACTGAGCATACATTTAAAAAGACTGAAGAATAAACTTCTTGTATCTTGACAGCACACTACAAGAAAAGCAGATTTTAGTCCATTGCATAATCACAATTTACAATGGATAAATAAGAAATATAAAATAAAAAAATGAATGAACTATAATTTGAATTCTAAAAACTAATTATTTTTATTGTTCTATTCAGGACACAATTATGAGCATTGTCCAGGATGAAAAATTAAATAAAAAGTTATGCATTTTACAGAAAAAAAAAGAAGAAAACAATATTTTTTTACATAAAATAATTTTTTAAAATCTTTTATCTTAAAATATATATTTAAGATGAATTCCGTAAGATAAAGGCAGAAACTGAAAACTAAATGTCACTGAAAGTATACTTTTTTGTTAAAGAAATGTATTTTTTTAAATGATGAAATAGGTGAATGAGTAACTTTAATTTTTAAGTATTATAATAAGAAATTAATTATATTTGTTAAGAACATATACTTCAAATTCAATAATTTTTTTTAAAAATTTGTTAAATGCAACAAAAAGAGAGAGAGAGAGAAAACCAACATACACTTAATTTTTTTATCTCCAAGTGATAATAATAAAATAAAGTTCTAAGAGCTGCAATTCCATATCCTCTCTCTGTCATACAGCCCACAAGTTTTTTAGTAGGTTCAAGAAGTCCATTATGTTGAGAATGAATAATTTCAGCAAATGTCACATCTAAAAAAAATTTAAAAATCTATTTAATTTACAAAGAAATATTAGAAGGTATTGAGAAATCAATATTTACAATTTAGCGCTTAGTACATTTTTACTGTGCACACATATTTTTAATAAATAAATGCTCATATATTGCAGCAGTTTTCTTCAATATAGCATAATTATCAATTTTACACCCTCATTTTTTTATCTTGTATATTTATTCTACACAAATATCAATATGGTTTAAAATAACTGAAAATTTAACTTTATATTAATTAATGCTACAATAAGCCACTGGTGACAGATCTTGTAATTTTAAGTCACAATCACATAAGGAAATGCCTATGCTACACACAATTCACATTCCACAATTCATGACATCTAGTGACAGAACTTGCATATAATATATTTAAATCCATTTATTAGGTAGGTTAAGGAAAGATGATACTTTTGGAAATTCGAAAAATCATCTTTTCAAAACTAATATTAGGGGCGTTTTTAAGCAAGCCTTATCAAATTCCGTTAGTAATAATGCTCTAAGCAAAATGTCAACAAAGATTTATATTTTAAAAACAATGTAAGCAAATTGTATTGTCATTCATTTGTTTAGATTCTGTTTGATTGTTTAAGTAACATTATCCTTTGAAGCAATAAAACTATTGGTGACAGATCTCAAAATTTTGTATCTCAGTCAAGTGACAAGGAAGACAACCTCAGCTGTCACTCCCACTCTTCAAACTGTTTGGATTTACAATGTACGATAATGATGGTTTTTTGAAAACACATAGGCTACATAATATCGTTTTTCAACAAATAACAAACTGATGCATTACTTCAGCTCAGTTTTAGTGATGTACTCAGAGTGCAAAATCACAGAAATACTTTTTCAAACAAATATAAATACATTGTGCCTATCAACTGTCAAGAATAGTATAATCTTTAAAAAATATATATATTTGAGGGATAGACTCAGAACTCAAATTAGTTGTTTAATTCTGTAGTTTGGAAGTACTGACTAAAAATATCAGGATCTGGCAAAACAGCAATTGATGTTGGATAAGTGAGGCAAAAGTGATACTTCATCAGAGAATAGTTGATAGCCTAGATACTATGAAAAATTTGACATGAAAACCTGACATTTCTGTTTTTAAGGGTGACAATGTGTATATAAAGAGTGCAGAAATTTTGTCGATATCTTCAATATAGGATGCTTGAAAGGTTCTACAAGAAGAAAAACTATGTATGAGCATTTCCTAGAACTAAAAAAATCCATCATATGAGATGGATGCATTCATCATTAAAGTATTTAAAAAAATATTTTATTGTAAAAAATTAAAATGCAACGGTTTCTATACTTCCCATAAAATTAAAATAAAAAGTTTTGAATACAGAGTTATGTTTATATGTAAGTTGTTGGAAGATATTTATTCTATGTTCCTCAATTTTGTTAAATGTAACAATGGATTTTATTTTGTAGCAATAATTAGTAAAAATAATTAATAAAATTGAATTTTTATGATTTTAATTTTTTTTAAATTAGGATATTAGTTTAAAGTTTGAGTTGCACAAAGGCATTCCTTAGCTTGAACTTGATAAATTAATGTTTTGTTTAGTTTGTTTCAAATGAGCTGCATTTTGGCAGCCAAGTCATTTGCAAACATGGCAAGTCTCCAAGGGTGGGAGAAATTTCATTCGTGGCACCATCTAGTGGTAGCTCCTGCTATCAAATTCTGTTGTTTGAATTTTAGGTATAAAATAAAGATTCTACTGTATATCTTATTACACAAACTGTAAAAAAAATCATTAAAATGAGAAAATCTAAAGGATCATGAGAAATTGAAAACTACATCAAAATCTGCAATTTTTAGTACCGTAAAATCCAGTGTATAACACACACTTTTAACACTAAAAATAAGATTGAAATTTATAGGTGTGCATTATAGGCCGGGTGTAAAAATGTGATAGCTTTAAAAATAAAAAAGGAGATGAGCATAAAAAAATTAGACTTCTACATAGATCGAAATACTATTTATTTAAGAGAAATGTGACATTCATCTTGAACTTAACGGGTTGTAATTCTAGAAGTATACTATTTTTTTCTTAAGCTTGCATAATTCATTGAAAAATAACTTTAAAACATAAGAGCATTGTGCATGTACATTTCGGGTTTCTTCATAAAAAAGAGAGTGCGCGTTATATACCGTATTTTACACACAGTACTTGAAAAGTACTATCTCTCCACAAGTAGATAATTTGATAAGAAAAATATTGAAAGAAATTTGCTGTTGAAGTTTTAAAAGATGTAATTTAAGGATTATTTTTAGACTAAATAACAGTAAACGCATAAAAATACACACATTTTTATCACATTTAAATAAGAAATTACTTTAACCCCTTAACTGCCAATTAAAGTTACACTATTCACTCCCCAGTGCCACTGTTTTTCACATAGGCACACGTCTGCGGTGTATTGGGGGAAAAGAAAAGGCATAACAAATCAAATTTTTACTTGAAATAGTAAACCCTTCAGAATAGTTTTACGAATAGCAGTGCAAAGAAAAGGATCACATTTTGGAAAGTAGTATATATATACCCAGGGCATTTAACGCATTGGTTGAGCAAGACATATATATATGCTGGTGGCACTTAAGAGGTTAAAGATATAAACAGGAGGTAGAAAACTTTTTTGTAAAATCAAATTTTAAATATTAATGAACAGTTTTCAGATAAACTTCTTAAATATTACTATTTCATCATTGAAATAAGAAATTATATTAACAACAGACTATTATTTATTTAGAGACTAATCGTTTACAGTTAACATTATTTATCAAAGCTATATTGGTTAAATATTTAGGCTCAACACATTCTGCAGCTCTGCAACTTTTACTACAATATTTTTATCACTCTATAGGATAAATTCCAGTGGCATATTTACATGCAAATGGAATGCAGAAAATAGGGGAGGAAAGAATAATTTTATTTTACTTTTTATGACAAAATAAATTTTTAACAAAAAACAACAATATAACAAAATTGATTTCTTATAACAAAACAATGTCAAATTCAAAATAAAAATCTATAACTAAAAAAGTGGAAAATTAAATACCAGGCTGTTTTACAAATTCCTCAGATAAAAGCATGACATAATCTATAATGCTTTCACAATCCAGTTGGAAACCTTCATCACAATAAAAAGGATAAAATTTCCATTTGTGATAAGAATCCACGCTAAATTCTGGTGCAATGACTGAAGAATGCTGTCCTGATATGTCTTTAATGGAAGAAAGATAGGAGGAAAGATGTATAGCTTGCATGTATTCTTCAATTAAATCTATCAAAATAAAAACACATTAAACTCAAACCAATAAGTCACACAATTTAAATGAAAATTTTAGAAACAAGTATGTTTATATAAGAATTATTTTAATTAGTAATATATACATATCAGGATATCAACAATCTAAAAAAATGGTTGTCTCTAAAAATTATTTAAATGTCATCTAAAAAAACTGAATAACTTGGAAAGAGGAGACGAGAGAAGAAAAAAAGTATTTAAAAAAAGTTTAATAAATAACGGATATATAAATTAATTCTAACACAAGCACATACTAGACACTATTTCTTTAGTTATAAACAAAAAGCAAAGGAAATGAATTCAAAATTTATATTAATATGGATTTCAGATGCAACATCAGTACGCATTTCATAAATTATGTAATGTAAGAAAATTTAAGGTTGATCTTCCATTAATATTAACATCTGTATTTGAATAAAGCAACTCAGATTAATTGGTACTTATGTTAAAAGGCAATGTTACTTGGTTTCATCCAATTGCAAAACAAATATATGAACTCTACCACAAACACTAAGAAAAGCAACATCCAAGATTTCACAAGTAGAAATTACACAAAATAATCATTAGATGTTTTTAAAAAAATCATGCAATTGCTTGGGAAATTTAGTAATATGAATGCAAAGCTATCTTTCCAATTATTTTAAATGAGAATAGATTTATCATGTATCAGGGTGGGCTGACAAATAGTTTTTCTCCCTTTTTTACAGTTACTATACCCTGGCAAAATAGACTTTTGCTTAGTTGTGTAAAAAGGTAAGAGTAATATAAGAAATGTCTTCTGCTCCACAACATACTTAAGTCTTAAAAAGTGGATAAGGTACTTATGTATTATCGCAACCTATTGGCAACATTATATAAAATGAAGAACCTGGTTGCCAATTCAGCACGTACAACACATAGGAAATCGGGATTGCCAACTTGGCGAGTTATTAATAGAGTTGGCGAAGTGTTGTGATATGCATGTACAGTGGATAAATTTCAAGGAGGCAGGAGCCAAATTAACAGTCTGGAAATTGTAGCTTGCATTATTTATATTAGTAAAATTATTACAATACGAAAAAATTCAGCATTATAGGACACTTTATTTAAAAAAATTAACATAAAAACAAAAACAAGATCAATTTATTAAAACCACAAGAACAAATTAAAATTAGAATAAAAATACAAAAAAATCATATAAATACACAAGATTTAATGTTTTAAGAGGCAAAAACATCACAAAACAATTCAGCAGAGATGACATCAATCAATAAGATGTTTAAATGACAAGATCACAATGGGAAAAAACATATTCAATGCACCAATAGATATATTCTAATATCTATGATTAAAAATACATTTAACCACATATTTAATTACATTTTGAGCCACTTAATTCCCACATTTAATTACATTTTAAAATTTGCATGGACAAAAGAAAGGAGAAATGAGCATTTCCAACAGTTTTTCCCAGAGTTTTGGCTTTTAGTCCTGGTTCCAATTAAGACTGAATGTGTACAGAGGTTGAGGACATTAAATTTGTCAACTCAAAGTTTGTATATTGACAAGGTATGGAATGTTAAGAGCCAGCTTGGATGTCATCCTTTTCTTTTGATAGAAGTTCAAAATTATAATTTGTCACCAATAACCTTCCTACTGTTTCACAATGTTACGCTTAGAATCAATAATTCCATGTCCTATTTTTACTTCTCATATCTTATTCCTCAGTATAATTTTTTTCTTTAATTATCTGACAAACATTAATAAATACTTATTGGTAATTACTCTTCTTTTACATATGCTTAAAACTGGTTCATTAATATTATGAAATAATTACATGTACTTTTTAATTTAAGTGAGAATACTGTGTCAACTTCTCTTTTTAGATTACCAACTTTTATTATAATAATTCAAGAATCAGCTGAACTTGCATACATACACATGATACCTAACAGAACGGGATCACTATAATAATTGCAAAATAATAATAATTCTGATTGTTATGCCCTGGTAAAGTTACCTTTTGTTTAACTAAGTAAAAATGGAGAAAAAATTTCGAATAAAAAACATCTACTGCACACACACTTAAGTTTTGAAAAATGAAAACATTTCTCTATTTTTTAATGTAAATTTTTTTATTATTAAACTTACCAACATCATAATGCAGATAAGTTTTGGGTAGGGGAGGAGCAGGAAAAAATTAAAATTTCTATAAATTTAAAATATTTATTGTGCACAATTAACTCACACTTTTGAAGGAAAAATTAGAAATATTTTACAATTTTGTTTTCCTTTTAATAAAAATAATAATAATAAAAGGTAAGCCTATTGAATATTTTAAACACCATGTGGATCAATTATTAGGTATAATTCATAAAATTATGTATTTTTATTAAAAAAATGTACTTCATAGATTCAGATTTCTAAAAACATTTGAGCATTATTGATCTGGATGAAAGAATTATCTTGATAATATTGTCTCTTACTTCAGCACTACACATTTTTTTTAGATGCTGTGGTCGCAAGTTTGACACAACATTTCATTGTTTGGGTTTGGAAATCTGAATGCAGAAATGTGGCAGTAAATTTTTTTCAGTGATTTCCATACTAGAGGTGGAGACATATTACTTTTGTTAGTTTTTATTAATGTTGCATTTTGAAAAACAGTTATTGATGATGGGTCTCATAATTCTGAGCCATAGTCAAGTAACAAGGTCCCCATTATTACAGGACATTTGCATGCTGCTGCATCAGAATGCAAAGTAAATTCACTTTGAAAATATAAATCTTTCTTATGAATGAAAATTTGTTTATATTGCAATGGTAGGAATTGCATAATTTATAATAATCATGGTACTTATTATTTAGCTGCATTATTCTGTAATCGGAAAATCATAAGAATAAAAACCCTTTCATAAAAATATTTTAATTTTTTTATCCATAATTTTAGCTACTTTATAAAATGTCACATATTTATTGTTGGAGAACAATTATTACATCCCATATATCGGTCTTGGAAACACAACATTATGACATCATTAAGAATAAGAAGTTTATTTGACAAAAAACATTTGGATTACTGAAAATTATACATGCAATCTTTTCTAGTTATGATTTTATAACACTAAGTTGGTTTTGCCCCATTCCTCTGATACTTTACATTAAAAAAAAAAAGGAAAAACTTTTGTAGGGAAATTGTTGCATCAGCTGGTGATTGATTAAAAGACAAAGTAACTTGGTAATTTTAATATCAAGAGTTAATCATAGGAGAAAAAGCAGGGCATTAATCATGCAAGCTGCTCCTGATACTCTAGTTTTTATACCCCATATTATGTCTGAATTTCCCCCAAAATCTCACTTCAGAAAGTAATTTTAAAACAAAACTTAAATGAAAATTATTTTCCAAATATAAAGGTTTGTTTTTGAAAGATTAAAAAGTAAAGTTTAATAAAATTGTGAAATATTCCCATAACTTTTTTAAAGCTTTTCAATGCAATTATTTTAGTAACTTTGAGTTTTTAATTCCGTTTCCTTATACGATAACCTCACACTTAGAACAATAGAGCTATGACATTAGCAAATTTAAAAGTCATCAAAAGTTAACAATAAGATACAAAATTTATCCATTTTTCCAAACTTATGTGCATTGCATGAATGGTACTTTTTTTTAAAACTTGGAATCCGTCTCCCCCACTTAGATAAGCAAAAGGCAACACTTTCCAAAATGTAGCAAAAAAAAAAGTCACCCAACCCTATAATGCATTTTGTATATGTATATGTATGTAAGTCCAGTTAAATTTTGAATTAATATGACACAGAAAGTTTAAAATCTAAAAAGAGAAGTTGGTATTCTTAAGTAAATGAAAAAAAAATACATGCAACTACACCACTTTTTTTAATAAATCCAGTTTTAAGCAAAAAAAAAAGTTACATTAATGTTTGTTCACATACCGTATTTACTCAAATCTAAGCCACACCCCAATTCTCAACAAATCTTTCTGGAAAAAGAAAAATAGTGTAATTGCCCCATTCTACGCATATTTTTTAAATTTGATTCTAAGCTGCAACCGATTTTCAGTAGCTTTAATATTGGAAAAAAAGTGTGCCTTAGATTCGAGTAAATACGGTAATTAAAGAAAAAATTTACACTCAAATAAAATTTAAAAAATAATAATTGAGGAAATTTTCAAATAACACATTCATAAACAAAGCAGCATGTATCAATCTACTTGCTGGGACCAAAACATGATATTCCTTCCAAGTTGGTGACAAGCGAAAAATTGTATACATAACCATTTTTGAACATAAAATGCTATTTAAGCAGCTAAGGTCTCCAAACAAATGACATAAAATATTGGTAAGCTATAGTAATTTAGGTAAATGAAATGTCCACACACACAAACATGTTAATGTTACACTTTCAAGGAACATAAGGGTAACTGACGACAGACCTAGTAATTTTGAACCTTGATCAAATGACAAGACCAAGCTGGCACCCCACACTCCAAATTTCTCCACCATGCAATTTGAGAAATTTGACCCCAGTCAAATTTAATGAGTATCAATTCTTCCTACACAATAAGAAGCTTTAATGGCACTGGGATTCTAACCTGACAACAGAAACAATGCCAGTCACAAATTCAGGGCCATGACCACTCAACCACCATCTCCGCGAAATAAGAATCATACTTGAAATATGGTACAGTTCTATTAAATCTTTCTTTTATTGGAATGTCTTTAAGTGACATGTCAGTTGCTGATCACTGGTGAGTGTAGGGATCAAAATGAATAAATTACATAAATGCATAGTAAAATAGAAATATATTTTATTACATAAGAAAAATTTCAATCAAGATATTTCTTAAATAATGCTTCAAGTTTCGAAAGCTATGTAACTGAACTGTAAGGGATAAAAAATATTGAACGTTAAACAGAAACAAAACAGGAATTTTATATCTTCATATATACAATTACATATTTATAATTTTTAAAAAATTACCTTCTTTACAATAAGTTACAGCCATGCTTGCAAAGTGGTGTATAGTATCAATCATAATTGCAAAACTAAAAACTTTTATGCTTCTAAAATTAATGCAGAAATGTTCAGCAACTTGCAAAAATATTTGTGCAGTTTCACAGGTTGGTTGAGAAATGGTCATTTCTCTAAAAAAAGAATTTTAAAAGATCCAATGAACTTCAAAAATTTGAAACAAAAAAGGTTTAGAGCTCTGTAAGCCCTAAAAGGAAACACAAATATATAAATTTTAAACAAGATATTAAAAATTATATTATATATCAGTGGTCTTCAAACTTTTTCAACTCGCTGAACCCCTAGAACTTGAAGGTGTTTTCATGGAACCTTTTTCTACACAGACTACATCTCAAAATGTTTAAAGGAGACCAACCTTTTTTTAGGTACTTTATGTGAAGGCAATTATAAAAAAAAGTATTGCATTTAATATTAAAAAATTCAAATCTAATTATTTAATATAATCTATCCCTTAATACTAATTTGTGATCCAAGTGTCACCTACCTGTGCATTATACTTAGTAACTGAAATATGTGCTTGCTTTTTTTCACACAAATTGGCAAAGTCTATGTCTATTGAAATTATCTGCTGTTGCATCTCATAATATACATTTGATTTATTTTTATAATTCATTTTTGTAGCCCCTCACATTGAGAAATATACAGGGTGTTTATAAATGAATATTGGAGTTTTAATGCTTTATAGTATTTATTGCATATAACTTATAAGTATAACTCATACATAGAATGAAGACCAACTGAAACAGTTTTGTTTGCTGTCATGTGTGCGTGCAAAATGTATGTTAATTCCCCCCCAACCGATCAGTGCACTAGTAGAAAAATAGTGGCTTGTAAACAGAAAGAGTTATATGTTCTCCAGTTTGCAAAGACAGAATCTGCTATTACTGTGCAACAAGCGTTTCGTGGACAACTAAGTAGACATGTGAACACTCATAATGTGCCCATCTGGAGTTTAGAAAATCCTCACATGGTGCTAGAATTGCAACGAGACTCACCTAAATTGAATGTTTTTGAACCATATCTTGGTGGAAAGGCTTTAGGCCTTTCATCTTCGGCGAATCAATTGTAACCGGTTCTGCCTATCTTGATACACTACAACTATGGCTATTTCCTCAATTGGCAGCAAGATAGTGCACCACCTCACTGACACCTCTCAGTATGTGATTGGTTTAACATCACTATACCCAACCAATGGATTGGCCGTAAAGGGCCTTACAATAAAGCATGTTTCGCATGGCCTCCACGTTCACCCAATTTGACACCATGTGATTATTATCTGTGGGGGCTCATTTAGGATTGTGTGTATGTACCTCCGCTTCCAGCTGACCTTCCAGACTTAGACACAGGATTGAAGCAGCTGTTGCAAGAATTACCTCAGATACACTGAACAAAGTTGGGGGTGAACTCGCCAATCGACTTCATGTGTGCCGTGTGAAAAATGAGGCTTACATTGAAGATTTGTAAGCTTGTAGGTGAAACTGTTTAAGTTACTCTTTTATTCGATGTATGGATTGTACTTGTAAGTTATATGTAATAAATACTATAAAGCGTTAAAACTCCATATTAATTATGTTCTGAATGGCATTAAAATGTTTATAGCTGTGTGAGAATTACTGAGTATTTCTCATAAATTTGCAACATAAAATTTAGGAACACATCTGTTTAACATCGAATCTGTTGTTAAGTTGCTTCCTCTCCTGAATTATAAGTGTTTTTCCACAATTGCAAAATGGATGCATTTCCCATTAGAAAATGATTTAGTTATGCAAGACACTGTTTTAATTAATGAGTATAAAATTATCTTGTCGATCCCCAGATAGTAAACAGTAGAATATTCACAATCTAATAGGAAGCATAGATATAAAGATAAACCATTTTAATATTCTTTTATTATACTATAACAAAAATTTAAAAGTGTTGAAAAATAAAGTTTATTATATAAAAATAAAATTTTCAGTTTTAATGAATAGGATGAGTTTTAAATACTTGTAATTATACAAACTTCAAGGAAATAATAATTTTGCATACATATTTATCAGTTTCATTTTGATTTTTTATTGTGACTCATGGAACCCCTGGGTATGACTTGTGGAGCCCCAGGGTTCCTTGGAACAAACATAGTTTGAAAAACCACTGATATATGTAAGATACATTTAATGCTAACATTAAAGTACCTCTCTGGAATTCAAATATTTCTATTTATAGAAATAATATTAACTACAATAAATCATAATACAATGGTTAGTGACAAATCAAATAAATTAAATCTTAACAAGTTTATTAATTATTGCAGAAAACATGACTATCCTATATATATATTTTACTTAGACCCATTTTATTTTTATTTTCTATTACATTTTTATTCTTGTCTGGATATTTTCTTACAATTTTAATGAGTTTTTTCTTAAAAAAATTAATTGAAACAGTTATAAGATGGTGCCATAAGCTAAATAATTTTAATATCCCATTGCTTTGTTTTGAATGATTGCTTATACTCTTCCTTCCAAAATTTTCCTATACAATTATTAATTTTTATATTTATGTGTTACTGCTATAAAATCCAGTTGGTGGGAAGTTTATATGGAAATGTGTTGTGGGTATATTAAGAGTTTAATAGCACTAAATATTCATATAAATTTAACATTTTCTACAATAGGTAAGTAGATTTAGTCATATTTTACCTTGTTCACTTAATATTAGCATTAGTATATTTAATCTTATAATAATGGCTTATTCTTGCCCCCCACACATCCCCTTTCCCTACAACCCAGTAGTATAGTCAAATTACAGGTGAAGGTTGGCTGGCCTAAAAACAATGTTTAAACCTATAATCTTAGTTCCTAAAGCAGAGTAGTACTTTTGTACTACTCTGGCTAACTTATTTCCAACCTATACTGTCTGGCACTGGATGGGAGGCATAGATGGTTTGGTGCTGGCCTTGTATGCCCAAGTTTTCGACACTGACCTTAATCAGTGTATTTTCACGATGAAGAAAATTGACAGTGTACATTTAGTATGATTATACGACATGTTAAAGATCCCTTAGGAGGCCTGTTTGGCTTGGATGCTCTCAGCAAAATTAAATTCATAGTATGATTTCACATTGTTAGAGCTCAGGTGCCTCCCTCTGGATTAAACTGGAGGTCAAAATTACATAGCTGCAATTACTATCCACCTATATGGTGCCGCACTGAAAAGTGATACCACCTCTCGAGGAATGTACAAGGTCCGCAATGGTAAAATACCAACCCACAGCCCAATTAGAAAAAAAATACTGTCCGATTGTCCTATTTTTAGTACTTCAATTTTTGCTTTGCTTATTTAGAATTATAGCTATTTAGTATATATATTATTATTGATTATATATATATATATATATGTTTGTTCATAACATACTTTACATTAATTATATGTATTGAAATATAGCGTACTAGTATATAACACTAACTATATATTTAATAAAATATTACAGTTAAAACAGTTACTATTACTGTTCTTTCAAAGCTAATGTACATAATTTCATACTACATTTAACTATATAAGTTTCATTTTAAATAACTTCATTAAATGTTAAAACTTTGTGACAGGCTCATCGCGTTTTCCACTAAAAACTCCTCTTGGGTTCTTTGGGGCCGAAAAAGGCAAATTCTTTCCAACCAAATCCAGAAACAAAGCATGAATATGCAAATTAGGAACCTTTTAAATAGCAGAAGTTTAACATAAGCGGATGACCTATTGGGAAGTGGTTATGCTAGTCTGGTTTAAGCGTGTGAACTGAAGGAAGAGAAGAAAGCCATTGTTGAGTGGGAAGCAATCCGTGACAGAACGATCAAGTCAAGGTGGATCCAATTCCACGCGAGATAATCTAAAGACATTGAGGATCCGAGAGGATTGTGATTAAACAAGAGATTAAGGTAGGATCATTCTAGTATCTGTTAGTAACTATGATATAAACAGAGATTAGGAATAGACAGGAAAGTTAAATATAGTGGTTAAGATCGCACTTCATTGGCTTTCATTGCAGAGATATTTAGATTTTCTGCATTATAAATGTGCTCTTATAGAATGCAATATATGCGCTGTATAATATTACATATTTTATTAATTTATTATTAATACATTTAATTAATATGTACTCTAGAAATACATATCCCCTTAATCTAATGGTTTGGATGATTTGGAGCCAACTAATCACATTGATTACAGTTATTTCTGTATAGTACCCTCAGCTTTCTTGAAGGTTTCATCAAGAAAAAAATATGGGTAATTGACTTGACCATCTGCTTTGCTATCTGTCTCATATGGTGAAGGACTTCCAATGCCTGGGCCTCCTGCAGACTTTTCTATCAGTTCAGACGAGGAGGATCTTGATGTGTCACAATTGGTGTCAACATCAGCATATGGTGGTAGTAAGCACAATAACTTTTTGTGCTTTGATGAAATGTCTTATCCATAAAATTATCTTGGTTGAACTTAATGATCTTGTTCATAATTTGGATTTATCCAAAAGCAAAGAGGAAATGTTAGTCTCAAGACTTCAACAATGGAATCTTTTTGAAGAAAATATATATCCCAGTAATTTCCTTTTGTACACATTACCTGCTTTTAGAATCTTTTTTTAGAATGAAGAATTTTGTGTTCTGCTGCAACATTTATGGCCTATTAAAAGAACTTCACATTACACATAAGCCCAATGAATGGCGGCTACTCCAGAAACTGAGAATATTAAGGTGGTTTTGCTGAATGTTTGGAACAGACTACCATCTATACCTGCCATGGATGTCTATATGAGAGAAACTTCTTTCAATCAAAGCAGCCTTTTGGAAAGATTTACAGTAAATATGGCTGAACCTGAAGAGTTTTGTCTCTATTGATGGGTGTGCAACTAGAATATACAAAGAATTGCTAATTTTCTTTGTCTGTCGGGAAGCAGAGAAATTGCTTTGCACTACATAAAGAGAGATTAGTCTCAGAGGGCTTTTAAAATTGGAGAAATTAATGTAGATCACCACCTGTGGTATAACTGCATAAACTATCCTTCCTCCTTTACACATTAAGCTTGGCCTTGCAAAAAACTTGGTAAAAGCCATGAATACGAATGAACCAGCATTCAGTATGTGCTTGAAAAATTCCCTCAATTCAGTGTAACCAAAATTAAAGAAATTGCTTTTGTGGGGCCTTAAATAAAACAGCTTTTTAGAGACTCCAAGTTTAAGAAACTTATTTTGAAGCAAAGAAAAACAGGTTTGGGGTGCCTTCTATAAAGTGTCAACAAACTTCATAGGTAAAGACAAGGCCAAAAACCAAAGGGAGCTGATTTAGAATGTATTGGCATTATCAGAAACTTGGCTGTAATATGTCCTTAAAGAGCCCACTTTCTGGATTCCTATTTAATTTCTTTCTCGGATAACGCCGTGCTCATCACTGTCTGCGGACAAGGAAAATGTTTTTGTATAGATATTATGATTAAATCTATACAAAATCAATATGTATCAATACAATTATGATATATGTGATTTATTAAAAATTAAAATTATAGCTAACAACAAACAATAAAATAATAAATTTCAACAAATTAACAGATATATTCAATGAAAATGAATATTTTTTATAACATTTGAACTGTTTCAGATGGATAAATTATATACCTAAAGGAACTGTGTGTGGGGTTTTTATTTATTCTTAAATCTTTATTTATGATTACCCTGTCACATACAAATACATTTGATGCTATTATAAAAAAAATTATTTTTAATTCCTATTGTATAAATTACTTAATCTAATTGCTTCATAATTACATACATCCCTTTGCTAGCTTAAACAAAGAAAAAAATAATAATGGATGCATTTATGTAACATTCAAAAGTAGATTTAACAAATAAATTGAATAACTAAACAGAAAATTTCTGATAAAATTAAAATAAAATATTTCATAGCATAATTTTAAATGATACATTATAACAGTATAATATAGAATTCTGTTAAATTCAAATAATAAATATTCTGCCCATATTCTATAAAAATATATACATAACTTAACTCTATGATTAGAGCTTTCCATTGATATATGATTTTTATCTGATTTAACTCAAGAGGTTGAATTTAATTTTTTAATACAACTTAATAAAATTAATTTGGAAAATTTCACGACAATATCAGAATTACAGACACTTATACACAAATGAAATTTTAAAATTTGATTTATTATTTTATGCAAAAATAAAAATTCAAAAGTAATTTTAAGATTTTAAAGTTATTTTTAAAACTTATTCACATTAAAAAATATTTTGTACATACTTGCATAGTTGGAGAACCAAATCATACTTTTGTTCTTGAAGACAATTTGTAACCAAAAGAGCCATAATTTCCTCTCTTTCAAAGAAAAGTATATCCCCTAATCTAAAACACAAATTAATTTTTTTTTGAAAAAAACTGAAATATGTTTTAAGTGTTAATAAAAATAACATTACAACATACTGAAAAAATTAAGTGGTCAGATGCATGGTAGTTAGCAATAACTAAAATAAGCTCTTTTGTTCACGAGAAATATAATGTATTTCATGATAATTTCAAAAAACATTATTGTCAATTAAAATTACAATTTCATGAAAGTGACAAAAATTTGTGTGAAAGGTATAAAGACAAGATATGCAAGTCATCAGAATTTTCAATAAGAGAGAATAAAGTACTTAAGTATTAGCCCAGTGACCATTTTAACAAAACAAAAATTGCAACCTCTGATAGGGTGATTTTACAAGCAAAATAGGGTAGTTGTTACTCTTGAATGCCATGAAGGTTGGCTGATAAAAAAAAATGGCTTTCGTTTAGCACATGCAAGCTATTTTACCATTGCTCATGGTTGACAGTGTAGAGAATTCAATGAGATAATACAAAAGCACCTAAAATTTGCCACGGTTTATATAAAAAAATAGCATAGTAAGAATCTAGTTCACTGATTACGTTCAAATATTGGCTGTGTAAAGAAATGACTATTGATTTTAAAAATAATGAACAAATTTGGCTGACTTAAAAACTTGTAAGTGTTGCAACAAGATCTTTACTCAGCAGAAGAAATATGTTTTCTATATCTAAAGTCTGCAAGTCCAAAAACAGGAGTTTTTGTCTGATTCTTTACAACTTCATTTGTGAGTCTATTTCCATAAAACCTATTCTTAATATACCTCTATTCAGCAGAAAAAACATGTTTTCAAAGTGTAAAATAAGTCTTATAGTTTAAATAACAGAAAATTTTTCTATAATGACGATGTAACTCTTTTTGCAGCTGATTTTCACAAACCCCATTTTTAGTGCTGTTCAATGAAAGAAAAAAATTAACAAATTTCAAGTGTGTAAGTCTAATAATTCAAAAGCAGGAATTTATTTTTATCCATGCATATATTTATATCATGCATATTGCTGAGGCATGAAAGTGGCCTTGACAGATTTAATGTGCATCAGTCCTTTTACACTGTGGAATTTAAATGACACTAGAATTCAAATTCAAGACTTCACAGAAACATCCCTGGTAGTGAGTCCATGATTATGATCATTTAGTTACTGCAACTATGAAATAGAATAACACAAAATGAAGCAATAAAAATCGAAGCAAATTTCACAACATGCATCTTTGAAAACTTAACTTCCAACAATCACTTTGTCTATAGCTTGTTTTAAAAACAAAATTTCATTATAATTCTAAGGGTAGTGAAAATAATGAATACTTAAGATTAGTGGACAGAATCAATATTTTTAAAATTACGGAATGAATTCATATAAAATTTTAGTGCAATAATTGTAACTAATTATAATATTAATTTTTCACCTGTTTAATCTGGAAATGTTGGATGAAATAGGTAGATGCTTTCTAAGTGTGGTATCATTGATCTGAAGGAAGAAAATAATGAACATCTCTTAAAATTTCATCTTACAAATGGAATACAAAAAATATTTAAGGAGAGTAACTAAATTTTAATACATAAAAAGAAAGAATATTTTGTAAAAGATACCTATTTAAAATCCTGTTTGAAAATAAGCAAGGAATAGCTGATTTATGTAAAAAGCACAGACCAATCACAATAAAAATAAACAGAAAGTTGTTGGCCACACTTGTTGCTTATATAAAAGACAATGTGCACAACAGCTGTTATTTCAATTGAAATTTCAAGTAGGGAATATCCAGAAATCATCATTTCAGTTAAAATGATCGCGGGTGTGTAGTTGGGTGACTTGAAGCTAGGAAAAGCCATTCAAATTCCTGCAGTGTATCAAAAAGCATTATTTTACATTTAAAATGGGCCATAGAAAGTGGAAATGCCCTGGGAAATCATGTTGATGGTCTTGGGATGATCATCATGGTTTTAAATAGTTTAGGGATACATATATCTGGATATGAATCCCTAATGGTGAAATGAAAAAAGACATTTCACTATGAACCAAATAGGTTCATAACTTGTAACCACTGCTGGCATTATTTTATTTACCATATTAATTCTCAATGATTGAACCAAGCTGACCTGTATGCACGGAAGTCTGTTAAATGCCCTTAGCAGCTACAATTAAGCCATCATTGGAAAAGGTTATGTTGCTGTAAAGAGCATAATTTTTGGAATCATCAGCATTATTCCAGAATTATGTTTTCCAACAAATCCTGATTCAAGATGAAAAGTGAAACTAGACACCAAATATTATGGAGACAGAGGAGAACTGTTACTGGTCATATAATTTTCATGAATGCTTTGGTGTATAGCCTAGGCATCATGGTATGACAGGCAGGCATTATACATAATGGCAAAATAAAGATGAAGATCTTTGAAAATACTGTTACACCAGCACAGCACCAAGATTTTCCTGAGCCGTGTACAGTAGGTACAGAGGTTCAGACTTTTATTCATGTGGATGACAATGCATACTTATACAACGTAATGGAAGTTTTCAAAGCACTAGAAAGCAAAAATATTAAGTAAATGGAATGAGCCTGCCTGCATATTCACCAGACTTAAAACTTTCTGAACATACTTGGACAGCTTTTGGTAGACATATCTAATTAAATCATCCATCATGAACCAAAATGTGCAAGATCACATCTTTTACTGAGCGACTTATCTTTCATCAGCTACAACAGAGGTTCCCAAACTTTTTTGTCTCATAGACTTCTTGCCATGTTTTTCGGTATGGGGTAGACCCCTGCTTAATTAATATTGAATTTTTGCAAATTTATCAACTTAAATGTCTTTTTGATAGCTAGTACTACTACTACTACTTTAAAAGAATTAAATTTATAACTAATAAAGTATAGAGTTAAAAGTTTTAAAAGCATATGTTAATTAAAATAAAAATTAATTAATATGTAAAATAACCAAACAACACACAATTGATTTTAATGGGAGGGATGAATCTGGTGCTACAATAACAAATTTTCAACATTTAGTATCAATCTTGTCAGGTTTAACCTTAAATCTCCTCTGTTAGTAGTGTCCTGTTTCTTTTTTTGTTTTGGAGATTGGTAACTGCACTGCTACTCCTTTTTACTGGGAAAATAAATTAAAAAACTTCCTTACGATATTCCATAATTCGGGACAAATAACAGGTATGCCTTTTAAAGCCCAATATGTTGGCATCTATCTCTAAACTTTAAAATCTTCATTGGTGCACATCACGATCAGTTCCTATTGTCATGTGACATTTTTTTTTTTCAAAATGATCATATAAATTCATTGCCTACTGTGGTATTACCATAGTCAAAGCATTCTCAAACCTGGTTTCAAAATCTGAATAAAAGGCAGTTAGATGTTGAACTTAGGTTAAAACATTCTGATAGATTGTCTGGGTTAATTTGAGAAAATTCTGGAGAGAACTCCAGTATTATACTTCTTTAGTTTAACTCTGAAAGAAACGCTGAAATGGTTCCCGTTTTAAAAAAAAATTCATGCCGTCACCTTGTACAGGCAAATTAACCTCATAAAATTTAGTAAATAAATCTGCTAAATAAGTAAAATTTGGTTTCCACTAGATTAAATTTTCTTTTAAAACTAAAGTCATGATCTAGTTTAGTGAGAGCCAATATCACATAGACCCCCCTTACACCTCATCGACCCCTAAATTATTTTTTTACTGATGTAGACCCCTTGCAAGTCGTCGTAGACCCCTGGGGGGCTATATAGACTACTTTGGGAATCACTGAGCTAGAATGATAATTCATAGTTATTTTGGAAATTACTTCAAGGAATAGTTTTTCTCTTCTTTATCTTGGTTTTTTTATGTATATAGTGAAATTTATCAACTTAATATGCAGTACCTTTATTTAATATATACTCTTTTCTTTATAACCAAGTTCTATTATTTAGTATTCTAAAAATTAAGTTTGTGTTGTAACAATTATCAAAGAGCATATTATATATATATATATCAGTAACGCACACAGGAATTTTTCAAGGGGGGGTCCGGGGTTGAAAGTTCACCATTCTTGTATCATGCTATTTTTGATTTTGTTGATTTTCAGGAACAAAACACTGTTAAAAAACTAATTATTGAATAAATAATTAGCATTAATTAATAAAATTAATCATTAATAACAAATATTTAATTAAATTGTACGTATTATATACTTAAAATTATAACTAATCGGAAAAAAATCAAGGGCTTTGGGGGGAGGGGTCCAGACCCCCAGGAGCCCCCCTTATGTGTGCCATATATATATATATATATATATACACCCATTTATAAAAGCCAATTTTTTATATCACTAAAATAGTTAATACCTGCGTAAGGAGTCTCTTTTCAGTTAAGAAATCACAAATAGCAGATTCAATAATAGCTTTGCATCGTGATTTTGACGTTATTTCTGAAAATGTCATACAGATGCCAAATTCTTCCTAAATATAAATTTTACAAAAGTAATTTAAAAAATCACCACTAATAAAAGTAATTAATTTGAGTTATATCAATTTAAGAAAGCAGAAATAAAATATGTGCACTTTAGAGGTATATGAATCATAGGTTGCTGAATTGCATGCTACACAAGAAAAATAAGACCAACCAGATTTTTACAGCACACTTTAAAATAACCCCAATAGTGAGAGAGAGAGACATGTAAGTTATCTCCACATGCAAAAGCTGATTAGTTAAAGATCAAAAAAAATTACAAGATTCAACATCAAAGAAATAGTTACAATAAAAATTTATATATCTCCACAAGTCATGAAATAATTAAAAAAAACATTTATAAAATACATAGTTATTTATAACAAAAGTTACAAGATATAAAATACATTATAAGCTATTATTTACAAACAGGCTATTGAATAGTGGAGAAATAATTTCTTAAATGTGAATAAAAAATATTATAATTTTAAAACCCATCATTAGTTTCAAAGTCTATGTTATAAAAACAGGATGAATTTATACAGAAAATATTTGGTAAAACTACAAGTTAATAAAAAAATATAAATATAAAGGAAAATAATTATCCTGGAAAAATTTCTAACATCCCAGAGCATTAAAATTTTTAATTGAAATATTTTTTAAGTAAAATTCTCATGAAAAGTTTTATATTTCTATAGAATTTATTTTCATCAATTTTAAATTTCCTAAAGTTTCAATTTTTTTAACTTCTAGCAGCAGCATTTGATGAATACATCATTCGCTGCAGTGAAAACACTCCAAGCAAACATATGGAGTAAGAACAGAAATTAAAACAAATAAACCATAAAAATAAATAAATAAAAGCATAAACACTAATTTACTAATCAAATTTCTGCACATAAAATCAGTTTATCAATCTCTTTAATCAATATAATACAAAATTAACATTCTTCTCTAGAAATAAAAGAAATTATAAAAATTATTATTGGAATCCTCTAGACCAGCGATACTCAATCTGCAGCCTGCATGTAAACCACGTCCTTTCTGAGTGGCCCGGTCATGACCTATTGCACCAACAAATTCAATTATTCAAAAACAATGCATTAAAAGTTCAACGAGAAATTCTATCAAACAAACATGTACATTTTGCAATCAATGTCGTGTACGTACGAATTGCAAGATAATTTTTTTTCTTTTTGTAATTGTAATGGTGAGTGATAACAAATAACAGTGGAATAGCGACCATATTCTGGGTGAAACTACTTTTTAATTAACCTTCATGTCTTCCAAACAAAAAATATCTAAAGAATATGTTTTGTTTCAAGACAATTGGGATCTGGACTGCTTTGTAGGGAAAAACAAACATTGATCAATACCCTGTTTGATTTGTTGTGAAAATGTTGTATTTAATATATATTTGTTAGTCACTATACCACTAACCACAAATCTCTTTTTCTTGAGGATTTCTTTCAAGATGAGATAAACTAACTTTCAAAAAGAATCTTTGCAACAGCAAGAAAATATTTGATTGGTGGTATATATAATGTCACAAAATATAGTAATAACAAAAGCGCGCAATCTATAGAATTTGTTACTTTATACTTATTGATAATAATATGAAATTAGTAAAGATAAACATGCATTGATACAGAAATTGATAGAGTGTTTCATAAATGTTTCCGATATAATCTTTGATAAATTCAATTATTTGTTCAGATATTTTTTTTAGGAAAATCAAAAAGTATTTAAATAAATTTGAAACAAAAGTGCATAAGTGAGTTTTAACTAATTTTAAACTAGTAATACTGTTTTCAATCTGGAATTCAGTAAAAACTCTTTACTACCATCCTGCGCTTGATAAATTAATACCTGAAATACAAATAAGTGAGGCTTTGTCAAAAGAAAAAAAATTAAATTATCAAAGTACATAACAGCTTTGCTTTTTTGACAGTATAATCCAAATGAAGTGCTTAGGGTCATTGATGAAAAGAAATTACCTCATAACTGGATAAAAAATGCATAAAACTTATTTTTTGTGAGTTGAATTTGATAGAGTTTAATAGCTTTAAAAAAAAATACAAAATTATGAGTTTTAATATTTTAATCAATTTTCTGCAATTTAAATGTTCTTGATCTTATAGCGTCTTCTTCCCCATCCCCCAATAATCCGCATGTTGCGATTCACGTGAAATAATTGTCATATTTATGTGGCCCTGTGGGAAAAAAGATTGAGTACCACTGCTTTAGACTAAAACACATTTAAAACAGACACTGGAAACTGCACGTCAGGTATACTTTCTGGTCAGTTATTTTTATGGTTCAAACTTAATATTTTGCTCAATAAAACAAGCACTTTATTACAGAATAGGAGAAATTTTAGAGAGAAATATAAAGCATACCATGTAGCCAACATTTTTTTTTACAACTATGGTTATAACAAAGTTTGATCTAGAAAACTTTTTCAAGCTTGAAACCATTTGCGAAGGATATACAACTATTTTCAAAATAATTTTTGACCCTGTTGTGCCGAAATATTGGCCACACGAGGGTGCTGCTGTGCGTATCTCTGTATTAAAATTGAAAAGATAGAGTGTAAGCCGCATCTCGGCAATTCGTATCTAATTAAACATTACTATACTTAAATTATGTCATGAAACTACTTATTATGGACTGTCTAATTCGCACTTATACACACTCATTTCCCTTCGTTTGTTTTTGAAATTATGGAGACTTTGCTTCATTAATAATTCGTCTCACCTGTATTTTTGACAATTGCAATTTTTTAATAGATTTAATAAAAATTAGTTAAAGATGGACACAATAGAATACAAAGCTTACAAAATATCTGAAAAAGAAGAAATATATGCTCTCTTCCACATAATTATAAACTTTACAATCTTAATAACTTAGATATTTTCTTTTTTTAAAAAAAAAAAATTTTTAAACAGCAATGTATTTGGGCTCAAAAATATTTATAATTGACCAAGTGAGAGAAAAATTGTATGCTTTAATACTTGCTAACATCCCCATTTGTTTCAATACTTAATCTCAAACATAAACACATGTTCGAAATGTGAATAATTAAATATCATTCAGTTAAACATATATATATAATAAAAAATACAAAATATATCTTACTTCTAACTTCATTAAACTTCTAAATGGAATAAGCAATTCTTCTTCAACAAAATACTTCTTAGATTTCTTTAAAAATTCAATAAGATATACAGCCGCATACAGAGTATTTCTTTGTAGCTCTTTTTGATTCTGAAGTGCATTATAATAACATTGTTTTACTTGAACAAGAAATCTAATTTATATATCATTAAAAATTATTTTTTCAAGATCAATTTTAAAAACTTAAAATGAGAAATCAGCATTTTATTTTTTGTTTAAATAGGTTGGGTTTTAATAAATGACAAAACTTTTGTGGACAGTTTAATACAATTAAAATGCACATCATTTTCTAAAAAATGTTTACTTTAATACATCACATCTTGATGTTTTAAATAAAATCTTCACATTTAAAAAAATATATTGGTTCTACCTACAAGAATAACTGACTTAAAATGCAATCTGCAACAGAGTCAGAAAGTCATTGGTTTTATTAAATCAAAATTTGTTCATGGCTGCAGTTAGCGAATCCATTTGAAAAATTTCATATAAATATAAGCATGATATACACCTATGATGTCACCCTTTATGTTAAGAACAAGGAACAGAAGATAAAATGCATTTGATAACATTTATAACTAACAGTTGCAGTATCTAATGCATGTAATAACATAATCCATCCTTTTCCGTTCCTTGCTCACTAGATATGAGAGAGAGAAAGAGAGAGAATAATTTAAAACAAAACTGAGGGTACAGAAATAATTTTTTGTGTTAAAGGATATTGCAGGGGGAAAAAAAACGTATATTCAACAAAAGAGTTTATTAGAGCTCATTTTATTTACAAAGGTATGTATATATGCTTGTACTTTTGTATTTAATAAAAATCAATGAAACATTCACAGGAACTTAATGAAATTTAATACAAAACATTTATTGAGTTTTTGAAAATAATCTGATATTTTTCTTTACATTGTCTTTTTTTTATCAAATTAACAACATTGTTTGATCTCATCCATTTTGCTATTCCTTTCATCAATGGAATGTTCGTCTAAATAATTAAGCATACTTTTCAAGTTGTTCTCACTTTGGATAACGTTGGAACAGGAGTTGCTTTATTCATTTCATTTTCACCATCAGAATCTGCATTAACCATATTTTTTTAAGCTTTGATCAAATTCCAAAACATCGTTGTCTGCCATAATTGGAGCTGTACACACATAATCATCAACTACTGGAATGAATTTTTCTGATGATACAGAAGAGTCCAATAATACAGAAACTTTCTCAAAAATTTCATTGTATCAGCTCAGTTTCAATATCCTCCTTCTCTAGAAGGGAAATCTTTTTGTGTTAAGCTATTTTCATTTTATGTTAAAAGAAAAAATGTAAAAAAATACATAGTAGTTGTTGGGACTGTTGTATTATTTCGTGTTTAACATATTTCACCTTTAGTATTTTCGCATTAAATGTATTTCACTGTACATAAAATTTCTTTTTTCATAATTTTTTTATATTTTATATTTTTAAGTATTCATTTAGTATATCAAATACATAAATGCAAATCAAAACCAGTTCATGCATAAACAATTTTAAAACTATTTTTTAAAATAGTTCACAAAATACCCCTGTACCGACATTTGGTAAATCAGTTTAACATGATCCATCAGTATATACTCTAAGCCTGCCTGGTATCTTAGTTTTAGAGTCTCCAATGTCATACTGCACAAGATTTCAAGAAGAGGTTCTTTTTTGTAGGCTGAGCAATAAAGTTCCAATGTTAGAAGAGTCAACCAACATCTAAATGCATTCTCACACTATCGGAAAGTGCCAATTTTCAAGTATAGTCTTGTATTTTACATATGACCTGTCAACATCTCACAGAATATAAGTCAGGAAGAATCAAAAAGTTATTGTAAAAGCAAAAAATAGTCCAATGAGATATTGTCAAGGTGGTCAAAATAAAATGGACATTCATTGTGTACTTGCTACTATGCATAAAGTTTTGTGTGTGTGTATATATATACACAACTTTATGCATAGTAGCAAGAACAGTTCCTGAACTATTGGAAAACTCTTCAAAATACAATTTCAAAAACAAAATATCAATTTTTTAAAAATTATACTTTATTCAGGAATAGATAAAATGTCACATCAAAAGTCATGAAATACTAATATTCAAACAATTATAAAGAAATTAGACACATTTTTGAAAGAAACTAACTTTATGAACAACAAAAAGCGTGAAATAAAATGTAAATTAAAATTAGAAAAAATAAATTGTAGATTGATAACAAACTAATTTAAAATTATTTAACAAAAAATTTGAAAGAAAATTATTCAAATACAAGTTATAAAATACCTGCAACAAGAATTTATCATCTAGATAAACTTTAATGTATTGCAATAACCTTGAGGCACATGTTACTGCTACATCTTGAGAAAGTGATAAAAAAATTTCTATCATATGATCCACCTGAAAAATACTAAAAATGTTATCTCAACTGCGAGTTACCTTATTAAATCTTTCAAATTTTATGAAAAAAATACAATACTCAAGTTCTGATATTTCCAGTTATGAATTTAAAACAAAATTTGGCATTAGTATAGATGCATCTGACAAATTTAAATCGCATCAGCAAATTTTTTAGAGATGAAATACAGCATTAAAAGCCATCATTTTTACATAAAATGAATTTACAAAAGGAAATGGATTTATAAAAGTCCAACAAATATAAAGAAAAAATAATCTAAAAAGTGGGGAATTGTTTCTAAGAGCAAATGTAGCATGCATCATGTAATTATCCTAAGACTGTTGAAAAAATCAAATAATTAATATATTTATTAAAAAAATAAAGAGGAAAAAAACTTTCAAAAATTATAAAAACTTCAAATTAATGATCAAAAATGCAATGTAATGTTTGTAAACATTTCTTACCTTGTTTTGACTAAGAGCAAGTTGAAGATATTTGTAGTAAATGTTACTTTCAGATATTTGATCATTTGCAGACATAAGTACTTTTTTCACATCTTCAAGAACACCTAATCTATTCTGCTTAAAAATGTAGTTAATCAATACCTATAAAAGATTTTCCAAAATTGATATTTTTAAAATATGGAACTCAAGTAATTTTTTAGATGATTAATACAACACAAAAATTAAACTACAAAAGAGATTTTTCTGTTGCAAAACACAGATGATTTTTCACTTGACTCTAGTCTGTGTTGTTTTTCCCATCCCCTTATTTTCATTGATTGCTTTATTTTCTGTGGTCAGTAAATAATAAAAATCTAAAGATATCAATTTTCAAAAAACCTGAAAGTTACTTAACTTTTCAATGGATTAAAAGTAATACAAAAATTTTAAATGAATCTTTTAAATATTCAAACATGCCACATGAGTCATTTTACCCGCAGCAGTGATCTTGTGGGAAGATTGGGCTTTACAGGCAAAGTTTGCTTCCCAGTGTGGACTTGAAAAATAAGAAGTTATGGCAACCATAGAATATGTAACCAAGGTTACCAGATTGAAGATTTTATCGCCCTTTCTGACAAATTTGATGAAAAAGATGATATTGCCAAGGAACCATAGAGAAGTCTCTAGGAACAACCTTTCTGGAAATTTCCATGAGGTTATATTAGGAAGCTTTGAGACTAAAGGTCAAGTCAGTTCAGAAGAGAGGTCAGTTTTTTTTTCACAGCGATTTTACCTGTCTGAGTTCAAGCTAGTGGAACTGTTTAGAGAGCTATTTCAGGAATGCTGTAAAGCTTGTTTATAAAGAGAACGATTTTTACTACTGTAAACAATCTATTATAATATTTCTTTGAGTATTTACATGAAAATAACCTTGTATAGTCATCTGTTTGTTCTATCCCTTAATAAATCTGTTATTTAAATTATTGGAGTTATTGGTTGCTTTATAACCATGCAAATTTGCAACAATATTAATGTTCACTTAAAAAGTTAAGGAAAATAATTTTATTAAGTTTTAAACTTCTTGTTCATATTTAATTGAATAAAGTTCATATTTAATTGAATAAAATAAATCACAAAACACACACACATAGAATTTCTTAACATTGTATTTTAAAATGAACATTTTTCTTTTCGCTAGTTATTTATCAATTAACCACCAAATTTCAAAATAAAAAGAAATTGAGTTGAGACCTCAACTTTCAACTATGCTTTGATACAGTTCCATACTTCTCTCTTTTCCTCTTTCTCCACTCCTAAAGTATATTTCATTCATGATTTGAAACACAAAAGTTTTATAAAACAGAAAATTTTGACTATTTAATTGCATTAATCCCTTTAATTTAATATAAAATAGTGTTTATTTAAATATAACTAAGATTTAAGAAGTTTTTAAATCGTTGTCGAATCTGACGAGAGAGAAAAAATAAATTTAATGAACATAAATTATAGGAAGTTCAAGGGGGGGATCTGCAAGTCGTATTAATTTACAGTTCTGTTTCTTAAATAAAAGGTATTTATTTAAGGACTTATAACATGAAAAGGTACTAGGTAAACATTAAAAAAAAAACATTTTTAAGAATTTGAAATAAATTATTAAATATTTATACCAAAAATTAAATTTTTCATTTATCAATGAGCCATGCTTCTAGAAGAAAAATAAATGTTCCATCTAAAGCTTTAAAATTTATTTTTATTGGTATATGCTATTGTTAGAAAGATTTTTACATGTGTATGTATGCAAGTGTTACTGTTTAAAATGACCTTTTCATTATGTGTTAATATATACCAGTTGATTTCAAATTAAACTTCTAATACAGATCCAAATACACCAATTAAATATTTAAGCTTGATTTTATTATTATATGTCAGCTGATTAAATTAAAATGGAAGTTGTTTTCTTTATTGTAATAAATATATTTCCTCTATATCTTACTATACTCTACACAATTTATTTATTTAATTATATAAAACTCAACTTGCAGTTTTTGCAAAAAAACCCTATTATTTTTTAAACAAAATTCTGTCTCCAACTGAATTTATCTAAAATCTTGAAAGAGAATAAAATATTTACTTATCTTAGAAGCACAACACTTTATTTTATGTTGCAATTTAAGGGAAATTAATCAAAAATTGAAGAGCATTGTTAAGAACTACTGTTTTATTACATTACTATAAATTATAATAATGTTTCCCCCTTATTTTATTTAGAATAACAAGATCACATCTAGAAATATAATTACATCTCACAAGTAATACTTACATATAATAAATTTATGTCTTTATTGATAGGGAAGCTTTTCATATCATACTTTAATAACACTTCTTTTAAGCCAACTAATTTAGATTGCATTTGAAATTCTTCTTTCCTTGAAAGTATTAAGAACATCATTAGAACAAGTCTTTAAAAAGCTTACATAACAAAATAATAATAATAATAAATATCCAGTTCATCAGTTAATTACATTAAATATTTTTTAATACTTATTCCTTTTTCTTCTCATGGTAACTAATACATTAAGAAAATAGTCAAGTTATTTTTTTAAAAAATCAATTCAATGAAAAATAATGTAATATGAAGATATGTAATCCTGAAAAGAAGAATAATGAAGACTATGTTTCCCCAAAAATAAAACCCTATCATGTCGGTTTTTGCAACAAAAGATACATTACGGCTCATTCCAAGGAATGTGTTCATTTTCATGCATAATAATTCACAATGAATTCATGTTTAAAAATCATATTTATTTACCTATCCATAAACAAAAAATTTTAATTTATTTAAGAACAGTGTTGTCTTTTTCTGAAAACATCGTCATTAAGCTCAAAATCTCAAGTTTCAAGCTGAATTTCTTCAATGCCATTTTTGAGACCCATGGCCTCTCTAATCAGGTTATAGAGCTTTTCCTAAATATCCCATAAATTGACCTATAACACCTTTTTTTTCCCTATTTTCAATGAAGGCATTGATTTCTGCATACAAAGTGTCTTTGAATGTTTTTTTTTCATTGAAATAATAAGAGTTTGGAGACATCTCATTCCTGCAAACTTCTAGTTGACGACATTCATTAATCATCAATAAATATACAATCATGCTGTATCTAAAATTTAGTCATTCAGCAATGTCTGATACCTGCTTAGCTGATTATCTTAACTATGGTTAATTTTGGGAATAGAGCTTATATTAAGAGAATTCTGCAGTCTCGCTGGGCTTAGTTTTTGACAAGGTCTTATTTTCAGAGAAACAGAGTACTTTTTCTGCTAACCTTAAAGATCTATCACAGTAAAAATAATGTCAGAGGAATATCAAGGTTACCATATACAGAACTGAACAGAAGAAATTCTATGCTAGTTTTATTATACGATTTAAAGCGTAAAGATTCAACAGGAAATTAAATTTTTGCTTAATTATTATAATTAACCATAATATAATTATTGCCTTATTTAACATGAAATTAATAACTGACTAACCTTTTACAATCACATTCTACTCCCTTTTTAACTAATTTTTGCATCTTCTCAGACCAGGGCACACTAGCTCGTCCTACAATCATTAAAGCAGCATTCGCCCAACGACTGACTGAAAGAATGCTCTCTAATACAGCAATGAGTCGTTCCTCCCAAGGTTCTTCATCCCAGGACCACCAAGTGAAACATGATGTTTCTAGAGTATGCTAAAAGCAAGGAAAATATACAATAATAAATTAAAAATATTTAAAACAATCTGTCATAATTTTTGTACATTAGAATTGTTGAAATAAAATTCATCTAAAAGCATTAGAATGCATTAAAATAAAACACATGACAGAAAATAAACACATTAACTAAATTTATCAATGGATATATCTTGAAACTCTGAAAATTCAAAAAGTTACCAAAGAATCAAATTTGCTTAGATTTTTAAAATAATGAAAAAACTATTTTGTATATAAACTATTAAACTATAGCTTTCTTCATGATGAGTTCACAGGAGCAAAATACAAAAAATTTAGATACTGCTGGCAGTTAAGTTTCATATTATGCTTATAAAATGTATTTCAAATGTGTGATATTACTATATGCAAAATTAACATTATAATTATAATGATGCTATAAGTAAAATGAATGAGTGAGAGAATGTTAATGTCACAACATTCATCTACACAGGGCTTTTGGAGATGGTTCTTGTAGTTTTGTACCATGGTCAAGTGATAAGGACGATACCTGAGCTGGTACCCTCTCTCCTAACTTCCACACCACACCAGCAGGAGGACATTCGAGCCTCGACATATTTAACGTGCATCAGCCCCATCTGCAAGGTGGGTCTTCAGTGGTACCAGACTCATGACATGCCCAGCCAAGCGTCCGTGAACTTGACCACTATGCTATTGTGGCCACGATGCTTATAAGTAATCATTTGAAATATAAAATTTCCAAAATAACAACAACCACTATATTTTTAAATTTTAATTTATTTCTATTGCTAATATTTATAAATACAAAATAATTTTCAATTTTAAAAAATGATTCATTATCTTTCTTATAAATAAAACTTAATTTTAACTTCATTCAAAAAATGTAATTCCTTTTTTAAAAAATTTTCACTCTAAAAATTGTTCTATGTTTATAATTATCAATCTAATTATTTCTAAATTAGAAGTAACCAAATGCATCAGTAAAATAAACTAATTATCCATAATTCTATGTCATATTTTTATTAACATAAAAATAAAATAAATCATAAGTATCCATACTGATTTTAAACTGTGACTATCTGGTTAGGGAGTAAGTGAATAAAACAATCAGAAATTCTTACCACTGAATTAATTTTTAAGAGTTTACTTTGCCCAAAAACGCAGGTTCAAAAATCTTTATTTTATGCAATATGGTTTCAAATAATTTAGAATTAGTTCCATTTTAAAATTATGCAATAAAAGGCTTATTATTTAATTATAGCTTTAAAAGAAAGCAATCAATTTCATAGCATACATTTTTAATTAGTGTAATGAAATGATAAAAATAGATAGTTCACTGTACAAAAATTTTCTTGCTTCACAGATAATTACCAAAGAAATATATTTATAGTTGACTGTTTTATTAACACTGCACTTAGCTGCAACACAAATAATATTTGCATCATGTCTAGTAACTTTACATCATGGTTAAGTGATGAGGACAACACCTGAATTGGCATTACACCGACATAACAAATCTTACTATATAAATAAAATTAGAATTAAAAAAATCCGAATTTTATTACTAGAAAAAGGTAATAGATAAAAATACACAAGACACATAGCAACAAAAAATTATTTTAAAACTGTGGTCAACTCATTTTATTACTTAAGATTACAGTAAAAGTTTTAAAAGACATCAAGGGAACTTAATTTTTGAAAAATGAGTTTAGTCATTTTTTTTAATCACATTGTTCAGCTCAAACAAAAGTGAATAGTTAAAATTGAAATGGGCAATTTTAAAATATCTTCCAAGATAGCTTTTCTTTAGAATTACTTATTTTAAGAAAATAAGGCTTTTTTATTTCTTCCTAAAATAAAAATAAATTCAAAATTGAAATAAAATATAAGATTATAATCATAACAAAAGTAATTTTACAATCTTACAAATAACGCTAATAAATATATAAAATTTAGAAATTTATTATCAATGGAAATCAAATTCATGGAAAAACTACACTTAAACATATACATACATACATACTATATATATATATCATATACATTTCTTAGATCAGTGAATATTATGAATAAGTACAATAAAACTGACCAGTTTGAAACAGGATAATAATATATCAACAAATAATTGAATAACTGTAAAGAGTTGTTAGAGATTTCCCACATCACTATAAAAGGGCACTGTATGATTAACAAGAATTACAATAAAAAGACACTGCTCAAGTATTGATGGCACAACAGCTGAAATTGATGGTGGCTATTGGACTGGTCAGTAAAGGAAGGCCTTTACGTTTACAATCTTGGATTAGTATTTAATAAAGTGTTGTTTTTAACAACAATGATTTTTCCGCCCCCATATGAACCACCAGCAGCAAGAACAGCAAGCATACTGACTTAAGACATCTGTAAGCTTTAATTCATAAGACACTTCCATAAGCACCATGGGCATTACATAGCTGATTTCTGTTACAGTTTATAATAAATTTTAATTAATGTATTAAAAATAATAAACATTTTAATTTCTTTTATAAATTAATAATTATTGTATGCTTTATCATGCAATTACATATACTAAAACTTAAAACATTTTTTATCATAGGTGTTTTAAATAAACTTTGGAAGTAACATTAGATAAATTTTTACCTTAATGTAACGTTCAAGACATAAATCTAATTCAATGTCATTTTCCATAGCATATGGTCTGGCAAATTCTTCAATGACTTTAGGTACAACAAGCAAGTTCACACGATCTAACACAGCAAAAATGACATCCATTTTGGATTCCTAGAAAGAAAGTGAATAGGAAAAAAGTTGGAGAAAGTTTTCAAGGATTTATTAAAAGATTACAATTGTTTAGTTAATTCAAATACAATTATTTGCCATGCTTTGATGTTCCTTAGAAAAGAAACAGTTAAGCAATGCCATTTAAAGAGAAAAAATTCAATTAGCTCCCCCCCATTCAATACACATTAAAAAATATTTTCAAATTTCAAAAAGCCATAAATATAAAATAGGAAAACAATTTAAAAAGAAAAAAATTTTGGTAATAGGTTACAATTTTAATAAATTATTTAACATATGGTATTACAGGAAACAATATTAAAAAATATGAATAAAAAGTTAAAAAAATTCTAAATAAATTTGATGATTAGGTATGTTTTTATTTTTTACAGTAACATAGAATTTTACAATTTACATTTCATTACCAACTTTTTAGTAATTACAAATTTTAAAATCCAATATTTTACCTTAAAATCAGATAAAGATATTTTACAGCTGAAGTTACTTTTTAAAGTCATTAGCCAAGTCAGATCTTTTGAAAACTCAGCTAAACAGCCAACATGAAACTCTGTACTTGCAATTTTTTTCTGTAAAAAAATAATACAAAGTTAAATGCCTGGAGAAGGAGTGATAACAAAGATAGTCTTGTGACAATAAACCAAACAGTCCTGGCATCAAACATGCAATCAAAAATGCTTCAGTTGACCCCATATGACCTTACAAGCAAATTTTTAAAAAGTGAGATATATATGCATGTATTTAAATCACACCAACAAATTTAACTGTACATTAAGAGAGAACTTATGTGAAAATATAAGAATAAACTCAGAAATTATGCAACATAAAAAATATTAATGATCCCCAAATGGGGACCATATAAAGCAGGCATGTCAAACACGCGGCCCGCCAATACATAGGTTGCGGCCGCGGAGACATTTTACAAAGTTTTAATATCAATCTTTAAGGGTTTTTTAATTTTCAAATTTATGTCTGGTAAACTTTTTTTTAAATCCTATTTCATTATAGAAATAGCCTTTAAATGGAAATTATTTTTAACATTTTATTAATTTTTTCATTTAATTTTACTATAATGAAAATTTTTATTAAATTCTTAAATGCATATTATTCGTTATGTATCGCACTACAATTCATCTTGTGTGCGAGTTTTATTTCTCATTGAAGTGTCCAATCAATGAAAGGCGAATAGCATGACGTCAGAGGTTGTTGAAGATTTTTTTTTTTAAATTTAAAACCCCCAAGTTGACAAAGACAAAGTGCAGTGTTTACTCAATGTTTGTGAATGAAAGTGGATTTTGATTTTTATTCCTATTAAAATAAAAAAGTTATTTAATAAAAATACAATCAAACTTCAAGAACAGCGTAAGAAAAAATGAACTGAAGATGTACATCGTAATTTTCAAGAAAAATAGGAACTGCAATATTTTAAAGCTCAACATAAGAATAAAATATTGTGCCTGATATGGTCAAAACTGTAATTCACTGGCAAAGGAATATAATTTTAAAAGGCACTATGACACAAATCAGAAAACAAGCTATAACCAATATGATACGTAACTTTGTGAAGACGTGTAGTCGGAACAGAAATCAATTCAAAAATGAAAAAAATTTATTCATTAAATTTTTAGAGGGAGTAAGTGAGAGAATGTTAACCACGAATTGTTCAGCTACTCGAGGGCATTTGGCCATGAATCTCGTAATTCTGAGCCAAGGTCAAGTGACCAGGACGATACCTGAACTGGCACCCCCTCTCCTAACTTTCACACCACACCAACGTTAGGACATTTGAGCCTTGACATATTTTAAGTGTATCGGCGCCCTCTGCATTGTGGATCTTCAGGGGTACAAGCCCCGAGCTCATGACTCGAGTCCATTACCCTGACCATTAAGCTACTGCGGCCGCCTAAATTTGTTGCAGACAATACACAACTGCAGTATAAAAACTATATATTATCACTTTTATTCGCAGGCAGGTAGAGACCATTTACTGAAGAAGAATTTATTACTGAATACTTGATTTAAGTGGCGGAATTACCATATTTACTCGAATTCAAGTTGCACTTTTTGTGCAATGTTAATGCTACTGAAAATCGAAGGGAAAGAAATTTGTTGGATGGGGTATTTAGAGCAATTATGAGTTCCCGTATGTAATTAAAAGTTTGTAACACTGGTAAAATAACAAAAAATTCACTTTTTATTAGTTCTCATTTTAAATTTATTTTTATTTCATAAAATTTGATATCAAAGAACCATTTTACACTATTTTCCATTTTTCGCAATAAATTTATAAGAATTTGGTTTGCGGCTTAGATTTGAATAAATACGGTATTATATCCAGCAGAAGTAAAAAAGAAATTTAAAAGTGCAATTTTAAATTGAAATTCTGTAACCAGCAGAGGTGATGAAATAGTCGAGAATTTTAATCAAGTTGAGTCATGTATTATGTGCATAATACATGTTTTTAATGCATTTTTGGAAACGATGAAGTGTAAGTTATCCTAGGAAAAGTTGGTTTGTCTTGCAACTGATAGGGCACTTACCATGACTAGTATTACTAAAGGAGTTGCAAGATAAAAGAAACAAGCAAACAGCATGGTTACAGTAATTTTGAACATTTTCATTGTATTATTCCATAGCAAGTACTGTACTTGGATATACTGGACATGTTTTAAAACAGTTAGTAAAATTGTAAACTTTATTCGAGCATGTAGATTTTGGCATCATCAATTTGTTTCATTTCTGAAAAATATAGAATGCGAATTTATCGATCAACCATATCACACGAGAGTTCGATGGATTTTGATTCATAAAGTGTTAAAACGATGTTTTTTCAATTTCTGGATGAAATCATTATTTTCTTGGAAACAAAAAAAATTTATAAAAGTACTGAATTGAAAGATGAACATTGGGCAAAGCAGCTGGCTTTCTCAGTTGATATTACAAGTCAACTTAACTTAAGCTTTAAGGCAAAAATCTATTTGCTATTCGAAAATATTAACTATTTCACACAAAAGTTATTACTGACAAATTATAACAAACATAAAGAAAAACTTGGTCTCACTTTAAAAGCTTTAAAAACCAACTGGTTAAAACACGTAAATTAAAATTTACAGAATATTCTCACCAAATTAAATTGTTACAAATGGAACTCTATAGAATATTTTCTGATTTTAAAAATTTTGAATTGCAATTTCGTTTCTTAACTTCATCACAATCTATCGATATTGTAATTGTTGATAAGAATTTATAAATGGAATTAATGAAATCTATTGTGATTCTTTGCTGAAGCAAAAATGTTTGGAAGTGAAAAATCTAGATGTGTTTATACATATTCATCTGTAGATTGGTTTCTTAAAATGTTATCATATGTTATGCGTATAATGGCTATGTTCAGAAGCACTTATTTATGCAAGCAACCATTTTCTTTAATGAAAAGTAACAAAAATTCAGAACGGTTGAGATTAAATGAACAACGTTTATCATCATTTTTAAAAAATTACATCAGCTCAATATGTTCAATCAAATTTTGATGACTTGATTTGAGAAAAAAACACATATTATTAAACATATTTCTTATAATAACTTTTATTTCTTTTTATAAAACAATGAAAGTTTAAAAAATAAAAAGTATTAAACAATTATGTATGTGTATAATAAATAATACACTGAGTTTTATAAATACAGAATATAATTATTCTAAAAATCCTGTTTTATTAATTTTTTGAACACTGAAAACATGCTGCCCTCAACATAATATAAAATAATTTATGAGGCCCGTGATATCAAATGAGTTTGACATGCCTGATATAAAGGAATGAGTCAAATCTACCCATCACACTCTGGCTGGTATATTAGACCTCACAAATGCTTCTGATAGAATTTGGGAGCATAAATTGATTCTCCATGATACTTTCAATATTTGAGGATATACTTTAACCATGGATTTCAGACTTCCCTCTGAAATATATTAAGGCAAAAATTGATTAAACATTCTCGCTTTTGAGCTCCCAAGGTAACCTCAGGGTTTTTCAATGTCAGGGTCTTTCATTTATGTATTTGGCTGGTGTAGAGAAAATACCTTTTCTGAGGTAAGAATTGGAAAGTTTGCAGACATTGTTTTTGAGAGCTCTGGTATGGATATATCTAAACTGGATTTAAAACTAAATGATATTGTCAAAATATGCAGCAGAGGTTAAACCCCATCTATATTTTACTACAAATAAACACCTGTACAATACACAAAAAAGCACCTGCCAAAATTGAGATTAGATCATCAGGAGCTTATCAATGTGAAAAGTGGAAGTCAAACTAGCAAAAAAGGATAGTGATCTTCCTACTCCTTTCTTCTCCACTTTTACTTTTCCAGAATTATACTAGCAGAATAAATCATAAAGTATGATGGAGTGGAAAGTGCCTTCCACCCAATACTGGTATTTGGAAAATAGACCAAGTCTAGCTCTAACTCTCAAGTATGACAGAGGCTCTCAGACTACACTCATATGTTTTGCAGGAGTGTCTTCAAATGTTTCTTGTTCTTAATGGGAGTGAAGATCTTAAGGCTGTTTTCACCAAATGAACGAGAGCGGGAACTTAATGCGAAGCACATTTTCGGACAGAAAAAAATGTCTCAATTTTTATGAAAATTTGTGACATTGTAATTCATGCATTTGTTCATAATAGTGTTTTTAAATTTTCAAAATATTTCATAAATAATTAGTTTTTCCTTTTAATAAGTAAAGGGATAGCTCCTTTAGCATTACAGTATAGAAAAAAAAATGCGAAACACATTTTATAAAAGAAAAGAACGTGTCAACTCGGATAAAAGGGAGCAGTATGATAAAAAATAATTCTCTACAGGAAAGCGAAACCAAAAATATTAATGTTTGTGAGTACTTTTATATCTGAAAAAAATATTCTGAATTTTGGTCCTATTCTTTAACTTTAGCTAAAGACAGCCTTAATCAACTATATCAAGTATGAGAGAAGTTCATCAGACTGCAGTCAAGCACATCTTAAATTGAATAGGCCTTTCCAGGAAAGATAGCTATTTTAATCCCCTTCATGTGCTCAGATTATTAAGAGTCAACAGTCTTATGGATCTTGTCCCACTTCATCAGTCTCTGGAGGTTTAGCAACAACATTACAGATACTTGAATTTTCGTCAAAATTTTTGAATTATACATATTATAAAACTATAATACAAAATAAAATAGCTACTCACATTAATCTTTGATAAGGATAAACTAGCAGAGAAACTCATTAGCCCTTTCTTTTTTTTCTCATGTAACTCTTCAATAACCTTAAAAAAACCAGTCACTAATGCTAATCCATTTTTGGGCCAACAATCCTATTCAAAAAATTTTTTCCTTGAGTAAAATACGAACAAAAGGAATTACTACACAATAAATGTATAACTAAAATCCAATATTGAAACTTACTATTTTAAAAATAAAAATGAGGGGGAAGGTGAAATTACATTAACAGAAGTTAAGTTTTGAGCAAATAAAAAATATATATTCATTTTAACAAGATTGAATCATTTTTAATGTAAGCACATAATAAAAATCTCACAAAATAATTTAACTTTTTATTTTCATAGTTATACATAGTAACCTATTTTACTTAGCCGCATTACTTCTCAGCATAAGAAAAGAAAAAGAAGTCATGTTAGACACTTACAAAAACAATAAAAACATATGTTATTCGTATACATTTGTATATATATTTTATAACTGCATATTTTCATTAATAAACAACAAAATTAAAGTAAGAGACAAATAGCTATTTGATCTCAAGAGACAATTACAATAAAAATTTTGAATCAGATTTTGAAAATTCAAATTTTTATATAATCTTAATAAAGATACCATTATTTTGCATTTTGTATGGGCATCTTAATTTTTTAACTATAAATATTACCTTGTTATCAAACTCTAAAAAAAAAATAAGAACAAAATTTAGAACAATAAATATTGCTAATATGAAGGGATGATTTATCATTTGAGCAGTAAAAGTTGGACCTAAATTAAAAATGATTTTTTTCTCCTTTATCAAGACTTGAGGACAATTGATAATAGATTTATAAATTTGGGCAAAGATGCAAAACTTTTTATCAATTAATACCAAAACAACCTAAACAGAATTCTATACTTCATAATCTTAAGATTTATACAGTAATAAATACATTTATTACAGATATGCAACACACAAACCTTTTCAGAAAGTTCTATCAAATACACTCTATGAATCAACCATTCAGCAACCATGTCCTTAAAAATATAACAATTGTCATATTGTTATTTATTTGTCATTATGTGCCATGAATTAGCACTTAAATAACAAAAAACTAAATATTTTAAAGTAATTTTCACTTAATGTTAAAGAACAAAACCAAAACTGATGATATTCTTCAGGTAAGAAAAATACTGAAATAATATAAAATCATAGTTAATAAGACATACACTAATTTATCATGTGTTCGTTAAAATTTATAAGAATTCAACAAATGTCTCCCCCCTTTTAATGAAAATTGGATATTAAATTATGAGAGAAAATATGCAAAACATATGTAGAAGAAAAATCATTAAAAAGGGGGAGGACATTAAAATGTTCTTCTATATATGTTAGTAAAAAATATATATGTATAATATTAAATTGTGATAGAGAAGAACAGTTTTACACGGAATTTTAAATGAATTCAAAATAAGAGAATAGTAAAAACAAAAATATTATTAAATACTACAAGGAAATAGATTTTGAAAATTACATTACCTATTACAAACCAACATTTGTATAATTGTGTAAAGAGAGATTTAAAATTACATTTTTTTACACATTTGTAACTTTTTAAGAGTTTTAAAAACTAAAATACTTTCAGGGTTGGATTTTTTAAAAAAAATTATAATTGAAATTTAATCTTTTATAATTTAGAATAGGAGTGGCCAACCCAGCGGGCCATTTTGGAAATACATTAGAATCATGTGGGCTGCATGTAAAAAAATGTATCTATGTAACAAATTTGAACCAACAACAAACATTTACTGTAGTAAAAATTTAAAACAGAATGTATTATTATTTTCATTATTTTTCAAGCATACAAAGATATATAATATAATAATGCTGTGATCAAATAATGTTAAATTTATTTATAATTAGTGAGATATTTGTTTCTCAATTCTTTCACTTAGTTTTTGCATGTCGATCCCAATGCGTGTGTTTGCACAATGTAATTGATGTTGCAGGTTTTCGTACGTTAAGTCTGAGCATGACTTATGTTTGATAAATTTCATTTTCAACAAAAACAATTCACAGGACTATTGATCCAAAAGCGCTCACAATATTTCGTGCTAGATTTCTCAAATTGGAAAATTTTTAAAGTGCTGCAATGCGATATTGCTCACTCATAAGTATGTATAAAAACAGAAGCAACATGATAAAATGGAAACAGTTATAGGACTTAACATACTACACTAAAAACAAAAATAGTGCACAAAATAATCATATTTTGTAAAGTTGTAATGAATCTCCCAGGCCAAAAATTATTCAAGGTAGGCCACAGGTTGACCACCTGGTTTAGAACTATGTAAAATATTTGGGAAAACTTAACTTTCCAAAGTTTACAACTGCTTGTTAATTAAATCAAAAGAAAATAAAAAATTATTATACATTTTGAAAAACTGTTATAACTAAAAGTATTAATATACTTAGGAGTTCCGATAAAGCTTGAGAATTTTAGAACAAAGGATCAGTGATTATAACTGTCAACAATTAAGATGGAAGCAAAAATTTTTAAATTCATATTTTAACATGGAAATGAGTATATATTATAAAAATAAACTTAAAAAGAAAATATGTTTATATCACTATTAAAACTGAAATAAATATGAATAATTTTTCCAAAATATACATAAAATCATACAACAAAATCAGGATTTCTAGAAAAAATTGAAGGTAGAAAATCATCACATAAAAATGGAATCAAGTATTTTGAAGACACAGAATCCTGAATAGCTGAAATAATTTCCTTTAAAATGTCTACATTTATAGACATCAGTAGTTCATCCTGCAAAGAAAATAAAATTCAATCATAAAAACTAAAATTTAACTAAACACACAAATTCAAAGAAAAACCATTTAAAAGAAAATAAATTGCAATAGCATACTAAGAACATACACTTATCAGTTGTATAACTAGTGTCATATTTCTTGATTTGACTGAATAAAAATTTGGTGATATTTGACAATTATATAAATGTAATGTAAATCTACCTGCTGAGTTAAGTAATGAACCATAAAAACTTGGAATTTAAATATTTGCAAAATCAACTAAACAACTTATTATGGAAATACTAATACAAATACAGCAAACATAGAATTTATAACACTCAAATTTTCATACTTATCACAATTTTTTCCCCTATCCATTCCTTAGCAGCACTAAAATTAAATAAAGTGCAATTTCACTGCTTCACATAGCATTACTAAGCATAAACTGAATCCAAATGAATAGATTTATTGTGATACATTAACTACTAGCAAGTATACTTGTTCTTTGCATTTATAAATTGAAAAACATAATAAAGATGGAAGTAAAAAAAATTAATGAGCTCAAAATTTAATAAATATTTGAATGATTTTAAGTTAACTGCAAATTAGATTCCATGCAAAGAAAGATTTAGCAAATAAAATAGAAAAATCAAATAACTAAATATTGCTGAATTATCTGGTACTTCATATAGGTTCATCATCAGTCAATATATAAATATTATCTAAGTCAAATAAAAAATCTTTTATGCTGCCGTGGGAGACAATTTCCACAAAACCTGTTCTTAGCAGATCCTTACTTAACAAAAGAATGAGTGAGTGAGTGAACATTAACGTCGCACTGTTCAGCTACACGAGGGCTTTTGGCGACACCGGTAATTTTTGAACCATGGAAAAGGGGTGGCGTGGACGACACCTGTCGACACGACGTCCCCCTCTCCTAACTACCACACCACACCAACGGGAGGACGTTTCAGCTCTCGACAGATTTATCGTGCATCGCTGCCCTACACGGCGGGTCTTTAGTGGTACTGGGTTCGAACTCATGACATGTCTACCATGATTCGATACCTTGACCACTGGGCTACCACAGCCCACTTAACAAAAGAAACATGCTTACCAAATTTAAAATATGTAGGTAGCATAGTTCAAAAATGGGATTTTTGTCTATACTGTCCCCACATCTACTATATCAAAAACACACAGAATTGTCTTCAAAAATAAAATTCAGAAAGAAATATACATAACTCTGAAAAAATACACATGTGGAAGAAAACTACCAATATTATAGTCGATGTCTCATACAAGAATTGCGTTCTTTTAGAGTTTTAAAAATATTGTAACCTAAATTTAGCTGGTGCCATTTTTTGGAAATTAAAAATTTATCCCTTTTAGTCAACACCAGGTCAGAGTTGCCAGAAACTTACGCAGCAAAGTAGCACAAAGAGGGAAAAAAAGTAGCGAATTGATTTTCACTTGCATATAATTCATAAATATTTTTTAATTTTGTAAAACTATTTTAAAAAATATGTTAAAATGCTTTAATTATTTAAAATACTTTCAAATTCTTCCTGCTAAGTAACATGATCTGCTATGTTTTTATAAATTTCTGAATTATATTGAAGCATTTGTGGCGTGGAAAGAAATCAGCATAGCAAGTCCCTCATTCTTCCGAGAATCATTTTTGATTCTGAGGATTGACTCAAACAATTCAAGGCACATTCGGTTCCCTTAATTTTGTCTTTTAGCGTCACTCTGGAAAATGCCCTTTCTACAGTGGCATTACTTATGGAGTAGGCTGTAAACTTTAAAAGCAATATAGCTAAATATCTTAAAAATGGATTTCCAACTCGTATTTATATTAAAATGTGTCGCAAAATAATTCTCCATCATTTAAAAGTTCAGATTCGAATGAAAAACATCGCTGGTGTATATTTGAAAATTTGTGTCTCATTGATTCTCAGAACATAATAATTTTAGATTACTCTGCTATTCTAAGGCAGATAAAAGAAAAAGGACGATTTAAATTTAAAAAACGGTAGATTATGTAGAAATTATTTTACTTTTGCTTATTAAGTTTATTCAAAAGACATGCATCAAATGCTTCAATAGGCAAATAAATGCTTTTAAACTCATACTGCCAGCCGAGATTCATACATTTAGGGTAAATTCTTCTTCTTAAAAGAGTAATGCAATCTTTTTTAATGCTTTCAGTAATTTGCAATGATCACCATGATCACTTTGAAAGAATAAATCCACTCAAATTCTGCTAAAATTGGCGGCTGTGAATTTAACAATATTTAATTCTATCCCCTTGTATTAATTTAAGTAAAGGGATAGTAAGACAAATAGTAGTTGATTGGAAAGAGAGGAATCTAGGCAGTGGCATAAGGGAGAGTATAAGGCTCCTTACAGAGTCAGCTTTTGGACCCCAAGCCCCTATTAATATATGTACATGGCGTCAGTCGGGCTTTGGGCCCCCGCGAAATGCGAGGGTGTGCGTGCATAGCCACTGAATCTAGATCAAAACCTTTCAAAGGTTAATCAGATTTTTATCACATAATCTATCTAGATGACAAGTGCACTTTTGTCATTGTATGCAATTTTATAAGTCCAGTGCTTACTAGCGTGAAGTCAATTTACAAAAATAGATTTTTATTCATTAATTCAATGCAGTACCGTTGATGATAATTATATAATTTACTTAGTTCTAGAAGAATTTGTCCTTTCACAATTACTTTTCAGTTTAATATTTGCATTGAAATTCTCTTAGCTATTTTTAAGAATATTACATGTTTTTCATTTCATGCTTCTATCAGGATTAGAAAAGTCTTATTTTTTTTTTTTTTTTCCTACTATTTACAGTGGACAGGAGTAGCGGGAGAGGGGAGTACCTCTTAGATAGGCTCCAAATCGTGGTGGCGGTGGGGGGAATTACAGAGTTTTGTGTCTTTTCAGAGTGGTGAAACATACTGCAACTCCATGTTTTCTTTGGGTACTAGTCACTTTTTTCTTTGCAATTTTTTCGAAACTTGTTCCAATACTTTTATATATGGTTGAAAGTAGCGGGATCTTTAAGTGAAGTAGCATAAAATTTGCGAAGTAGCAATAGGATAAAAAAAATAATGGAAAGCTTTAGAAAGTAGCAAAATTCGATAAAAAATAAAACGATCTGGCAACACACTGCTTACTTATAGTGTGTTTTTTAAATGAATACAGTAATTTTACATTTTTAAGATAGTGATTATTAATAACAGAAAAGCTAATTTTTCAACATGTTATTCAATATAATTTGTGATAGGAAATATTAATCCAATCAAGAAATATGGATTTGAGTTACCTTGCGTATTTGCTATGCTGAATACTGCATATGTAAATTTTGATGCTTAACTGTAAGACAATATAGTAACCACAATTGGAGATGAATATAAACACTTCACTATTTTATCTAAAAGCACTGCAGATAGTCTGACAAGAATGAGTTAGCTGTTTTGCTCTTCCCCTATTAGGATTCAACAATCAATGCTGTAGGATTTTAGTCAGCTATACACAATTTAGTTATAATTGCTTTTATCATGTTTGCAATTACCATATTGTTATGTGCAGCTACATTTTGTGTGTCACACTGAAATTATTAATATTTTTTATTTGCTCTTCCAGAATGTATTGGTCATCATAGTAAAAATCGCTATAAATTTATTCATGATGTCTTTTACTGAATATCCCAAATTCAAGATGGGGGATGAAGACCTCTCTGGAGATCAAGTGCCCCCCTCCACCCTTCAACTTTATTGATTATATCATTTATTGTGCTGCCATTCAATTTGCTAAATGATTAGGATAAACTATCCTGGAATTAGTCTATAAAGTTCAATCAAAATTCTTAGCAATTTGTGGAGATTTTTACTTAACAAAAGTTTAGTCAAAATTTTCATACCATGCTTACAATGTGATGCTATGAAAAATTATCTGATTCCTTAATATAATGTAGAAAAAAAAAATTATATGTTTCAAAAATAATATTTACCTTATGTCTCTGCCAAATAATAAACACTGTATTGATGTTTCCAACCTTCAGTTCAGATATCATATAGCTCAATAAATCCTTATTCAAGAAATCTTTCAGAATCAAACTGAAATGCAATAAATACATTTTAAACAAAGTAAATGCTAATTTTTAAAACATAATTAAACTAAAAAAACATTTTAGAAAATGGAAATTGCATATCTTATTTCCAAAGAAAAAGAATATGCAGGGTTTTACAATAGTGATACCTTTATAAGATAAGATATGAAAGAAATAACTTCGCAAAATAGTAAAACTGCTAAACTAAAAGAAGAAACTGGTTATCTGCTCAAAAAAGGTTTTGCTAGTTTTAGGAGATTTACGTATACATAAAATTTCTTCATGATTTACATACAATTAATGGAGTATATCACAGTAAAATTTTAGAGAAGGTTAATGTGGCATATCAGCATAAAAAATATTCCACTGTGATCTTCAATGTTCTCCTTCTCCAGTGCAATTTCAAACAACTGGTATAATACAAGGAAAATTAAAGAAACTTCACTAGACAACATTTGAACATTCTCTTTGATGTTCAGATATATCCTCTTTGAACTACTAATTGTTTGGATCCCTCAAATATATATTAAGCAATATAATAAAGTAATAATTAAAAATAGTAAAGATATTATAGATTTTTTAAAAATAAAAATATTTATTCGGTTCATAGTTATGACTTTGAAGATCTTTTCAATTGCAATATCAATGATATTATTAAAGCAATTTTAGAAAATCACAGTAATTATAATATGAATATTAATTTCAACAAATTTAAAACTCTCATAGATTTAGTCTTAAAAGAAAATTACATTAATTTTAAAGGTTCATTATATAAGCAAACTTAAGGTTTGTCTTAAGGAGACCCTGCTAGCAATAGTTTGGCTAACTTATATTTACACTTTTATGAATATAGTTATATTATTAATGTAGGATATCCCATTTGTAAAAGGTTAGATCATATCCCTTTCCAGAGGTCAGCAATTCTAATCAAAACAGTATTCCACATCAACGCCATCTAGCGTCCTTTTTTAAAACGCCGACATCAGCCTTTTTCGAGAGGGCCCACTAACTTCCGTCGAAACGTGCGTATTTTGCGCATCAGCGCCGTTCGCCCACGCCAGGCATGTAAGTCTTAATAGCACAGCATAAGAGGAGTTCTATTTAATTTCAATTGCCTTCCTTAAGAGTAATGTGATCTAACTTTCTATTCTTTTGGAAATATGCCTATCTAATTTTCATTTTGTAAATATATTCCCCATGTAAATACTCCCCTATAATTCATAATAATAAATTATTTAGTTTTCAACCAAGTTTCTTAAACTATATTTGTCTATTTTATTTCACAAAATTAACTAATACACCTAAAAATCCTAAACTGCGCCAATAAAACCCCCGCTATCTGAAGATTCCGACCTTTTGGAAGATTTCGGTTGGATTCCCACAGAAATAATTGGGGGATCACTCCGGGATTGATTTAAAATCTTCTTTATATTTTGATCAGAATCAAAAGTATTTGGTCTTCATATTGGGCTATCTTGATTGCAAAAAACAGTTTTTTCCAGCAGCTGTTGTGTAATAAATTAATCCTTTCCTGTATTTTGAGAAGAAATTTCACTGAACAATTTTTGCTTTTCATTCAAACTTTGTTCATTTTTATAATTTATTGATGAAACATCCTAAATGATCTAATTTTTAATGGTGTATTTTATCATTCAATATATGAATATTTTGAGTTCATTTTTGATAGAATTATTATGCTTTCTATTGAAATGTGTGCTTATTAGAATTTGAGGATGAGATAGAACCTGAATGATTTTATTTTTATTGGTGTAATAAAAAAAAATATATGAGCTTTTTCTTTAAGAGACTAACTTCTAATTGTTTCGTTTTCAAATCAAAAACTTTGAATGATTAAATTCTTTTTCATTTTATAATAAATTTAATCTCAGTTTTTTAAAACAAGATTTACTTTGTTTAATTTATTTTTACTTTCAAATTCTTTTTGCATGTATTATAACAAAAGGAGACAACTGATATATTAAATGTTTTTTATAGAAGTTTTTTTTGGTTGAAATTAATAATTGAAGTATTTCAATTTAAGTATTAAAATTTCTTAGCTTCACTTACTATTTTAAACATTATTGGTCTAAAAAATATTTTTAAGTGTATAAGTTTTGAGTATTTCATTGCATATTTAATGTATTTTTGGTGCATTATAATTTTATCACCAAATTTTTGATAATTGAAAGCGATTTTCTATACTATAGTGATACCATTGTTATTGTTGGAGCGGCACATTGACAGTTTAGTTAATTCTTTTAGTTACTATAAATAGAATTAAATTTAAATTTTTAAAAATGGCCTATCTCGGTAGAAGGTCAACCACGAGATTTATTCTTCTTAGCCACCACAGAACTAAATTTAAAATTTCATAAATCTACACCCCATCGCTACTCTCAAAGACTATTACTAGTAGTAAAGATTATGGCGAAGATCAAACCCAGAAACCTACACTGCTTGATAGTAGAGGTACTGCGCAATTATCAACGCATTAAAAAGAAATTTCATGTTTATCTTTTTAGGACAACATTTTAAAATTGTAACTGACAGTTCAGCATTTCAGAAGACCATGCATAAAAGGGTCTAATTACTGCATTATAGCCAGTGGGCACTCAATTAGAAGAATTTGATTATAAGAATAGAGCAGCATAGAGCTGGAAGTCGAATGAAACATGTGTTGATGCTGTAAAGTCGTGTATCAGTAATGATAAAAAAGCTGTAGCGATACATTAACTTCAAAGCTGAAAAGCACAAGGCGATAGCATCAAACATTGAAGTAAGCTTCTAGAAACAGAATCAGAAGAATTTTTTGAGCGGAGCGGTATACTCTACAAATGCTTAAATGGTTGAGAGTGTCGTAACTCCTAAAGCAATGAGTAGAACTAATTAAATTGATTCACGAAAATGGTCATTTCTCAGTAGCGAAAACAGAAAGAAATTGTAAAACAAAAATTTTTTATTCCAAACTTAACCAGCGTTGTTAAAAATAATAGTTAATTGTGTCCCATGTATCTTAACTAATAAGAAAACAGGCAAAAAAGAAGGGTTTTGAATCATATTATTTCCAAAGTAAACATCCCTCTAAGAATGCATTACCATATTGAAGCTTCATTGGCCCTTTACCTTCCACAAATAAAAGTTACCAACACGTTTTGACGCCCAGTATTAGATGCATTTACCAAATTTACTTGGCTATATCCCGTTAAAACTGTGTCTTCTGAAAATACCTTGGAAAAGTTAAAACTACAACAAGAAAGAGCCTTTGGCAACCCCTGTAAATTATCACTGACAGAGGTTCAGCGTTCACTTCAAAATTATTCGCGACTACTGTACTAAAGAAATGTCAACATCTATAAATAGCAACAGGCATTCCTAGAGGAAGCGGACAGTTGAGCGAATACCGAACTTTGATTCCGTCCTTACCAAGCGCTATGGATTTAGGCGACTCAACAAAATGGTACAAATCGTCAACAGATTACAAAAAGAATACTGAACAGCACTATATGTCCGAAGCACAAAATGGACACATTCAAACTTTTAATAGGAACAAAATCGCGTAACAGGAAGACATTGAATCAAGAGACCTACTGCTAGAAGGAAATGGCGGAAGAACTACAGAGCGTGAATTTCTAAGGAATGGCGTAAAAGAACATGAGGCTCCATACAATCAGAACCGAAAGACATACAACAAAAGAAGAAAGAAGGCGATCTAGTAGCCATCCAAAGGACTCAATTTCGAGAACTGAACTAAAACTAAGACCAGCAGGTCCTTATAAAATAACTAAAATTGAATTCTAGAGATAGATATGAAGTGGAAAAGGTTAGTCATCACTGAAAGGACCAAACTCCACCACCACCTCAGCTGATTTATTGAAATATTTTTTATACAAATTAAATTTTGAATAGTAATTATTATATTTAATCTTTCTCATATTATATCCTTTTGAGAGAAATTAATTGCTATTATGTGGTAAAACTGGTTTCCAATAATTATCTTATATTCGTTTGTAACAATTATTATATTTTTGTATTAATCTTTACCTTTAGGCTTATTGAAGTTTTTTTTTTGTGATTTGGTATTTAGTTAATTGCATGTCATAATATAGAATATTTTGCTATTTTTTATGTTTTATTTTAGATCAGTAATTGCTTGTAAATACTCGGTGTATACTTTCATCTGTATATTTTATTATTATAAGAACAATATTTTTCAGTTATTGCATAAACGTTCATATATTTAAAATTTATAGTTATAACTAATCCACAGTAGCTGTCTCTTTATTAAATAATTTAGCTCTCAACACTGTAAGAGCTGAGAGACCAGCTCTATCAGAGGGAGGGTAGATTTTTGTAGGATATCCATTTTGTAAAGGTTAGATCATATCCCTTTCAGAGGTCAGCAATTCCTATCGAAAACGGTATTCCACATCAACGCCATCTAGTCCTTTTAAAACGCCGACATCAACCTTTTTTTTCGAGAGGGCCCACTAGCACCGATCGAAGCACGTCGTATTTCGCGCATCAGCGCTGTTCACCCTCGCCAGGCGTTAAGTCTTAATAGCACAGCATAAGGAGTTCTATTTACTTTAAGGAAGGCAATTGAGATTAATGTGAACTAACTTTCCTATTCTTTCGAAATATGCCTATCTAATTTACATTTTGTAAATATTCTCCATGTAAATACTCCCCTATAATTCATAATAAATTATTTAGTTTTCAACCAGTTTCTTTCTTAAACTATGTTGTCTATTTTATTTCAAAACTAATTAATACACCCTAAAAAAACCCTAGATACCACGCCAATAAAAACCCTGCTATCTGAAGCATCCGACCTTTTGGAAGATTTCGGTTGGATTTCCACATCAATAATGATTATTATATTTTTAGAAATATAGATAATCTAATTGTTTTTTGTAAAAATAATAATTTTAACCCCAATATGATAATTTTTATCCTGATTACTTAAACCAAGTTAAAATTAATCATAATCTAATTAAAACTAATTACTTAGACATATCATTGTATATTAAGGATTAAAATTACATAGTAATATTTATGATTAAAGAGATGCTTTTAATTTTAACATACTGAAAGTGCCATACTGGAATTCAAATTTATCAATCTCTATATATAGAAATTTTTTTAACTATATGTATCATTTTAATGTATTAGTTATAAATCTAATATATATTTAAATTTTAATAACTTTATTAGACAATGTATTGAACATGGATATCCTGCTAACTTTATTTACAATTATATTTCTAATAGTTCTCAGTGAAATGACAATATGTAATAATAATAGCATTTTTAATTAATAATACAGTTATTCAATGGATGGCGCCACGTGTTTAATAAATTAATAATATGTTTTATTTAAATATTCTAGTGTATGTCTTAAAGTCTTATATATTTTCTACAAAATTTTATTATCAATACTTATGGTTTTTTAAAATGTACATATATATATATATATAGACTTAATTTTTTTCTATCATAATTTTTTTTATTAAATTTTAATAAAATTTTATAAAATAATATAAATTTTAATTAAATAAAATTTTAATTAAATTTTCTATCATTACTAATTTTACTTTTTATGTGATATTGCTTTTATTCTGCTGTATTTGGCGAGAGCATAACATGTTGCTATACTCCCGAAGTAAGTCTTATCATCTACTTTATTGCATCAACTTTAACTCTATATTAGTAAATACAAGTATGCTATAACTTTATTGTTATATATTAATAGTATTGTGTATTTTATTTGTAATATTTAAATTTCTCTTAATATTCTTCCTTTCCCTATGGCTCAGAATATAGGCAAATAATTACAGGTGAAGGTTGGCTAGCCCTAAAACTTTGTTTAAACCTGCAATCTTGGTTCCTAAGGCCAGGAGTTTGTTATTGTACACTGAGGCTAATATTTCCTATTATCTTGACTAGTTATACTTAGGTTTTACAGCTATTTGTTACTTCAAGCACTTTTGACTTTTTAATTGTATCAGAGCAAAAATTCCCAATACATTAAAAAATTGTGTAAATTTTGAAAGATATGTAGAACTTTTCTAAGTAATATTTCAGAAAAACCTCTTTTTAAAATTTCTATCAGATATAGCAATTACTAACTGCAAATTGTAGATTTTGCAAATGCTAATACTGAAAGAATATAAACATCACAAAGGGAGTATTAATCACATTTGTATTTTTGAGAGATATACTCTGTTTTTAATACTTAATGAATTACTGCACAAACACAATCAAATATTTTTGTTATCAATCACTTCAGTAACAAAAACTTTGGAGAAACAGTTCTTTTCTTTTAAATTATTATAAAAATGAAAAACTCTGAGTAACAATAAAACACTCATCTATAGAGAGCATGTTTCATGAAGTTTATTTACCTGGTGATTAATGTAAACAAACTTTTTTAGTAATGTTCAAAAAGAAAGATCAAACAAATTACAAATAAAAAGGAGAACATTTTTAGGAAACAGCCAGGAAAATAAAATTTTTAATCATTAACATAAAAGTGATGTTTGTATATTTGTACTTAAATCATTTCAGATTTAGACAGGAATTATGATTTTCATTAACTTGTTAATTAAATCATAAATCAAAAATTCAAATTAATAAACTATCACATAACAAATAAATCCAAAACTATATTTGCACAAAAAATAGCCTTAAAAAAATACCCATTTCATAAAAATATGCAGCATAAAGAAGCAACATTTTGATGCATGTTATATTGTGTACAAAATAAAAATTAAATTACTCTAAATACACTTTACTAATAAATAAAATATCCTCTAAAAAACTATATATAATTACAATGTTTTGTTGAAAAATTTCTTAAAATTTTTCATAAACAATTAAACTGAAAACCATTCAAGTAGAGAAATATACAAAACCAATTCATAATTAGAATAGAAAATTTAAAATACAACTTACCAAGAACAAATACTACTAGAAAGCATTTCATATGTGATTAATTTATTGAGGACCTGATTAACCTGGATTCAAAGAGAATAAAATATTTCAAATCAGTTACTTAATATTATTGTGCCTGCAAAACCAGCTATGTGAAGGGAAAGTAATTTTACGGGCGAAATTTTTTCACTTACAGCAGTATTACAAAAGATCTATGACGTTGCACGTAATTAGCTATGTGCACTAAAAAGGCCGTAAGTATTTCAAAAAGACTATGTGCATCACTTTCTGGCCTGGAATAGTTGATCCAACAGGAACAGTATCCAGTTGCAGTGCATGGCCAACTTTGCTTAAGTAACTGCACAAGCTCGACCTTGTAAAAGGATTCCCATACATGATTCTGAGAAACAATTCTAGCCAGTTTCTTGCTCCTTTAGACATAAATAACTCCTTTTTGTTAAAAAATATGTATAGCTGGTTTAGCAGGTACAATATATAATCATGATCAATAATATTTACGCACATTGATTTGGTAACTATGGGCATTTAATAAAATATACTCAACTTTTAATACATTAACTGAATTTTAGTGATAGGTCAACAAAAAATGTTACCAAGATTTGTTTCATGTTTGAAAACTAAAAGATCACATTAGTTTACATAAAAAAAATTCAAAAATATAAAATAACATATCCACAATCCTGATTTTTATTTGATCTGATTTTTGTTAAACATCAAACTCCTGAAGCTGTGCAAGGGTTATTGGTGATAGATATCATTTTGAACCTTGGTCAAGTGACAGACTATCTGAGTGAGCTGGCCCCTACTCTCCAAACACTTCAACACCAATACAATCTTTGAGCTTGACAGATTTAACCTGCATTAGCCATTACACATGGCAGGTCTTCAGTAGCACCAAGACTCAAACCCTAGAGTCAATAATACCAGCCACAAATTAATAACCAAGACTAATTGGCTACAAAGGCCATATTTTTTCCTGCTGAAAGGCAGCATTAAGTTATTCATCATTTAATCAAACTACATTTCTTAACACTGAATCCAGGAACATCATCTAAGAAACTTCTAAAAATTATATATACTAAAAACACTGATAAATTTGAACAGAGATAATTACACAATATACAACAAAAGTAAGTTCTCTTCTTGCACTCTATAAACATTTTTTAAATAACATCAGCAAGTTAATTAGAAGTTAATGCATAACTAGTAAGTTACTCACAATAAAAGAATTGAATCAATGAAATCTCAATGAAAGAGGAAGTCCATGAAGCAGAAAGACGTGAATATAAATGTAGGTATCAAAATTAAAATATATGGCTTTCTAAACTTTTAATCATGGAGCAATCTGTAGCATTTTATGTAAATACATAAAAAATTTAAAAATATAAAACAAAATTTGATTTTTATAGATGGCAGCAGATTTTCCTATCTCCTTGAGATATCAAATAATTTAATTTTGAACTTCTTGATTAAATATATTAAATAATTCTTTCTTTTACAGTCACAATTAAATATAACAAATGAGCCAAAATATTGAACTCTAAATTTTTAAGAAACAAAATAATTTTTAATAAGAATCTTCAATTATTATTATGAATGTAAAAAATATAAAGAGATCATGAGAAATTGCACCATGAAACTTGATATATAGAAATCATAAGATGAATAATTCAATTATTAATTCAGTATAACAAGGCATATTTCAAAAAACTTCCAACATTTTTTTTATGCATGAACACAAATGAAATTAAATAAGCATGATTTGGAGCACAGGTGTGAATATTTTTCCAGACTATAAAATCTGCCATTAAGCAGCAGATTGCCCTGAGAGAGGAAACTAAGAGAGGATCCCACTAAATTTTTATTTCAGACAAAATGACAAAAAAAAAAAAATTGAAATATACTACAACATTAAATTTAGTAGAAAATTTGTTCCATTTTATAGATAATTTCTACCAGGAAATGGTTAAATTTTACTCAACATTTAATGAATTAAAATCAGTTTTCTGCAATTTTGTTAAAAATAAAAAGCCAATGGCACTCGCCTACTCCTTTACTAATTGTGATCCTCTGATGGCCGACAGTTTGTGCAGGCAGGAAAAAATTCACGCCTATGCTTTAGATATGATGAATGCTGAAATGATTATTTGAAAATCACCTCCAGATTTAATTTTTAATGACTTGCACATTTTGTTTATTCCTTTCATTTTAATTCATTTTGTGCTTCAATTTATTTTGGAATGCATAGTTTGGTTCGTTTTCACTGAATTCTTGAGTGAAATAATACTTTCAATTACATTCTATTGTTTTCTCAACAAAGTTGGTGTTGCATTAAAGGGTTTTTTTCTAAAGTTTATCCTAATCTTACTATCATATTCAAATGTAGGATTACTTACACACATGCACCAAACCATGCCTCCGTAGCTTCACATGAAAAATTATTTGATATTTTTTTAACACATCTTATAGTTCCTGATTTCTTTACATCAAATACCATGCTTATTTCAATATTATAGATATCAATAACAACTAAAATATACATTTAACTAACACAATACTTCGTTTAACAGTGGTTTACTAATTGAAAATAAAAAATAAATAAAATCTTTAAATCAAAATCTTATTAAAGAAAACACACATGGTGATAACTATAACGTCAGTGAAAACTGAGCATTCAAATATAATAATTTACATCCCTAATAAACATTTTCTTTCCCAGCATCTGTGTGTAGCAATTTTAAACAACAAAAACTAAGCATATAATATTTCAAAATTAAATATCAGATACATGTATGATCTGAGATTTGCTGAAAATTTTGAACTTAATCATAACATGCATGTCTAGAATTACAGTTCCATACAAACTTAATTTTGGGAGAACATCATTATACAATTATTCGAATGATTTTCTACTTTTATTATTCAATGTATCCTTTCTCCTGAATGTCTGAACCAGATTCAAGATGAAATATTGGAAAAATTATTCAATTCTTTTTGCAAAATGATAAACATTCAACTAAACTTAAGATGATATTCACTCTTAATATAATATTCTTATATTTTAAGTATATTACTTTCAAAACATTACATTTTTGATTAATAAACAGATATTTAATAAAATACAGCAATATAGATCATAAAAACATCTTACTTTCATAAATCAAGTTTTATACTTTTTTTCTTCATTAGGTAGGGAAAAAAATTACTATAAAACATGCAAACTTTTGAATTTAAAAAAGTAAGAAAAAATTGATAACAGTAAATAAAATATATAAAGATCTAAATCAATATTGCATTTCTAAAAGTTATAAAATACATGAAAAACAAATATCTTCATGTTTCTTCAATGATAAAATGCAAAATGAAGTCTTTCGGCAGTGGATAAAAAATTTTTTTTCAAGGGGGTCGGGGGTTCCCCCATTCTCATATCATATCTCAATATGTTACCAAACAAATTCTTTTAAATTTTATCTTTTAGGAACAAAAACAAAAAAATTTTGAAAAAATAACTGCAAATTTAAAAAAATAAATTATTAATAACAAATAATTAAATTAACAGAAACACTATATACATAGTATGTATATATTACTGTACAAATTTGCTGCACAATCTGGGATGAGTAACAACAGCTATATAAACAACAGTAACAAAAAAAAAAAAAAAAAAAAAGGAATGAGGGGGTACAATCCCCCGCCCCTTCCTTTATGTGTGGTTTTATTTTGGGTTATAATATATAATTTTTAAATTTGAACCCGTGTGTTTTTTCCTTTATTCCCATCATACTATTGTGATTAATTAACTGTAAAGAAAATGAAAATTCACACATTATAAAAAATAAATTTAATATAATTGTTAAATTTAAAATCAAATTAGATACTGATACAAAAGCATAGTACATTCTATTTTAAGGTAAAGACATAAATTACATGACAATGATTTTAAAAGAGCTATTTATAAAAATTTATAACATTAGAAAAAAGAATTAGTTTTCCAATGTGCTGCAGATCTTATATGTAATTACATTGCTAAAAGCATATAAATATATCCAGGAAAAATATTCCAGAATTATTTCATTAATAAGAAAATAACTGACCTGCATTCATTCAAGCAAATTGGAATCAAACAGTATTTCCTTATATTCTCCCCCTCCTCACCCCCTTTTTATATTTGTATACCTTTTAATGCTACAACTAAACATAAATAACTCAAGAAAATAATTAATTTTACTTAAGTATTAATGTTTGCATCAACCCTCCCTCCTGTAAAATCAGAAATTAAGTACAGAAAAATTATGCCAATGTTTAAACACACCTTAAAAAGCTTATGTGATAAAAACATTGTATTTTCTTAAAATGCCTTGTTAATCCAGAGAGAGAGAGAGAGAGATTATTAAACTGAAGACATCATTCATTTCAAACAGCCATTTTAAGAACTCATAATCAGTAAAGGTCAGCAAAAAGAACCTGGACTCTTGTATTCTAAGCAGGTTCTTTTTTCAACTTAATACATCATTCAAATAATATATTAATTTGGATTGTCTGTTTTGCAATTATTTATCCCACACATTATGCTTTGTCTTATTTCGTAACATATTTTCCTTTTATTGTACAATCTTTAACTATATACCTCAACCAATTTTAAAAGTAATTTTGTTTAATGTGAACTTTCATTAATCTAGACAAACCAGAGCTCGGATTAGTCTACTGTAATAAGGTTCTACTGTAATAAGAGAAATTATGTACTATTTTACAACTTATAAAATAAATGATTCAATAAATCACATTCTTACCCAAGTTTTAACATGAAGAAATAAATTCTTGATATGATTTGCATCTGATAAAGGATACAAAACAACAGATCTAATAAACTCCACATCCTATTAAATATAAAACATTAAAAGAAATAAGCATGATCCTCTTGAATATGTTACATTTTACACAAATAATGTAATAATAATGTACTTAAAATATTAATAATGAAATATATGATTAGTCATTTAAAATTTTTTTAAAAAAAGAAAACATTGATAACTGCTAGAATTGTAATTACCTTAACAAATGTAAAAGCTTCTTCAAGTTCATTCCACATATTATCCATTTCTGCTTTCGAAGAATCATCATACTTATTCATAGACAAATTATTTAATATGCAATTAATTTTTGTTGTATAAATAACCTATAAAATAAGAGTCAAAAGTTTTAAGGAAAATAAATCAGAATCATGACAAAAGCAAATTTAAAAGAGAGAAATACTGACTTCTGAATTCAAATTGGATAATTCTGCAAGTTTCTCAGCTTCCAAAAATTTCCTTTGGCTGATTAAATTCATAAGCCTACAAAAGCAATTAAAAATTTAAAAATACAATTTGAATTAAATTTTAATGCCTAAGAAAAAGAAACTAAAATGTTGAAATATTGATCCAAAGTCACATTGATAATAATACAAAATGACATCCTTATAAGAAAATATTGCCATTTTGGCTCTCGGGCTAACATAAATGTGAACTGAAGATAATGTAGCTCTCCTCATAATAATACCATTCCCTGTATTAGGAATCTTTACTTCATAATACCATTCCACTACATTAGGACAAACTGACATAGTAGAGTGATAAAGTGAAGAGACTTGACAAATATACAAAATGAAAATTTTACTTTTTAGTGCTTCAAAATTTTGTCATGAATTCATAAACAGTATGAGCAGATGTCACATTTTGAGAAAGAAAGACTAAAACAAGTGAGATGTAAAATCAAGAGATCATTTAATCTTTGGGTTCAAGTTATGTTGTCATTTGATGATGTTAAAAGGTGATATTTTACATATGTACTTAGCTAATAAAACTGAAATGTATCACTTCCTTTAGACATGTGAATGCAAGCTAAGATGACATGTTTACAACTTTTAACCAGCAGAAAAATTCAGTCATATACTACATACAGGTGCAAAATAACTATGTTAAATTGCAATTTTCATCTGAATGGTCATTGATTTGATCAAATCCTTAGCAAATAACAAAGCATGGGTTACTTTGATTTACCGGAGTAACATATGTGCAAATATTTCTATTGTCTATGTCTAGGCAACATTGTCCACAATTTAAATGCAACCTCATCAATTATGGATGAATAGGTCTTTATTCACTTGAGGCATTGCCCCAAATTTGTACCATTTTCATCATGCTTGAATTTTTTTAAATTAAAAGTAAAGTTTCTTTTAAATTTAAAAAGATTTCTTTATTTTGATGGCCTTGAATTCACTGCTAACTACTCTGCAATCACAAAAGGAATATGTGAGCCATGGCCATTCAGAATATCAAAAAATTAGTGATCAACTAAAAGCTATGACAGAATGTGAGAACAAGTTTCCTTATCATGATCCACGCTCAACTGGTATACCAGTAACTTCAATGAACAATAGGTAATTCAACAAAAAGGAGCAGAGGTCGCAGACACCACTGCACAGATAACTCCTTACTGTTGCAAGCTGCCAGACACATTTGGCAAAAGAATCTAATGGATTGGAATGAAACTGCTTTCAGCGATACAAATCCTTCTTTGAACTGAGCTCCAATGATCAGCTAAAAAATGCATGGATATGTCCAGGACAGTAATGGGGTACTATTCCGACTGTCATACATCACATTGCCCAATAACCAGGAATTATGATATGAGATGCAAATTCATTTTGTAACCGGCCCTTTTTGGTTGCCATCAGGAACACTCTTTACAACATGGTAGTAAGTCAACAGGATTCTATGCCCTGTCGTATTGCCCCAGTTTTTACATAATCCCTGGGCTTACATTACAGGATCTGATAAATGACAGTTTTATGATCTATTAAATCAAATAAAAATTACAGACAACCTTCTAAAAATAAGTTAGTTTTTTTAATTCATCATTTTGCCATTTTAAAATAAATATAAAATCTAAAATATTCCAGAAGTACATCATCTCTATCAACAATAGCTAGTTTAAAATGCACTCTGCAACAGGATCAGAAAATCTTAGTTTTATTACATCAAAATTTGCTCACCATTGCTGTTAACAAGCTCATCTAAAAAATTCTTAAATGTAAGCATGTAAACACCAATTAGTACAGTATGACATCATCCTTTACATTTGGAACAAGCTCAAGATGAAATACATCAAAAACGTTTATAACTACAGTCTGAACCTCTATATTGTGAACTTTTTCCTGGAACCTTGAGCATTTCACGATTTTCTTTGTAAAATAACCTCTCTATAATGCAGTGCATTTCTATATAACAAACTTTTTTTATTGTGTTTCAATTTTTTTTCTCTCCCTATATTTAAAATATTTTTGGCCATTTCAAGTAGTTTCTCTATTTTAACACATTTTATGGTGGTCATAAATCTTGAACTGGTTATATTAGATCCTAACTCGCAGAGCAATAGAATTCCGAAAGTTTCATCTAAGTGCAACCTTTAACCCCCACTAGAAACATCTTTGATATCCCCTTTAACACTCAGTGGAGTTGTCCCGCATTCCTCTGTGTTCTAGTTATAAAATAATGCATGTTTAATTGTATGCTTTAAATTGGGAAATGTTCTTTAATTCGTTAATTTTAATATAAAATTATTTTCTTAGTATTGAAAATACAGTGTATTCTTTGACATTCTTTTTTCTTGTTTTCCTTGCAGTTTTTTTTTTTGGTAAGATATATAAAATAAACATATATTAATTTAAAAAAAGGTGTGAATAATTACTTTTTTAATATATATATGAATTTAAAATTTGTTTTATGTGGTTTATAAAGTATATTGAATGATGAACCTCATATAACTAATTTTCCATATAATCAACTTTTTCGATTTTCTTACAGTTATATAGAGGTCCAACTGTAATACATCTTTACAGCTTCTAAAGCATGTAATGACACAGCCCCAAATTTATTCCTTGTTTATCCAATTTCAAAAGAAATATTTACCTATAATTTCCCTAGATATAATTTCTTAAATTCTATATTTTAAGTATTCATTTAATAGTTTTTCAAATACTTAAAAGCAAAGCATTTCATGATAAATAATTTTCAAGCTACTTTAAAATGCATATTAACTTAATTCTATACATTTTTTAAAAGTTTTCAGTATTAAATATATCCAAGATTCCTGTATTTCAATATAGCATACAAATTGTTCATATTTATATTTTAATATATAAATATGAACAGTTTAATTACTTTAAAAACTAAAGCAATTAAATAAGCAAATGCAAATTTTATAATTTTTATACTAAATTGATTCAAAGACATTTTGAATAAACTTTTTAAAGACCATTTTTCATTTGTGATTTAGTGAAAGTGTGTTAAATTAATTTGCTTCCTCAAGGCTTCAAAGAAAATATTTTTTTTTAAAACATAAACTGAGTTCCATGCAAGATGAAATCATATATCATTATACTAGGTGTAGTAGTAAATAGCTGCAACATTATGATTCAAATAAGGCTCTTTTAAATCCTTGAGTTGAAATTATTCTGATTGATATTATGGAATGAATGGCTGCTGGGTTTTATTTTCAATAGATGTAAATCACATTTACCCACTTTTATGTCTTTCAGATAACTCTTGTTGCATCATTTTTTATGTTATATATAGATTGTACATAACAGATAAAAATGAAGGCAATATAGTTATCCTATTAGATCAAATGAACAATTTTAAGACAGTATCAAATGATGAGAATGACACACTAGATGCATTGTGTAATCATTTGTAAATTTCCCTTTACATCAAACATAAAAGCTCCACTTTTCACTTGTAAACAAGGAGGAAATAATCTGGGAGTAAGGTTTTAGTAAAACTTTAGAGTTTGATGGATCTTTTGAATTTGATCAATTCTACTGACAGAATAATGGGATTGCTAAAAGTTAAATGTGATTTAAAATACAATCATGATGAATGAGTTATTAACTAAGATACTTTCACTTATCTGACCAAAATCAAAATCATGTGCATAATATGTAAGTAGTGATATTTATTAGAGAACAAATGAGGCAGAAATAAGTTAAACCTAGAACCTATATAACAATTTTCACATAAGCAAGCTTGATTATCAATTTCTAATTCAAGTCAATTTGATACCTAAATCCTTAATACACATTAATTTTAAATTTTAAGATTTAACTGCAAAAAATAATTATTTCTAAAAACTTTTATATATGAATTTAAAAATCGTAAATGAAGCATTCTGACACTATATGAAAAGAAATTTTAATTATAAAATGGATGCTTTAAAAAGTAAATTAAAATGTCCATAACAGTTTAAACCAGGGAACACCAAAGTGGTCAATATCAACTCCTGAGGGTCCATCTGATCTAAGGGGTCGATGAATACTAGTTATTCAATCCCAAATTTATTGACAACACAGTAAAAACAATTTTTGTTTGGAATGCCATTTGTAATCACATTACATATAAACTATGCTTCCAACAGTATGCTTTTGTCTTCTTTCAACTCAAAATATGTTTCAATACTGTGTGCTCCACAGAAAAGCTCACAACTTGACTCTGGCAAATGTGCATACCTCTTTGGCCACACCCTACTGCCAAGGAGTAGCGCGAGTGAGTGAATATTAACGTCGCACTGTTCAGCTACACGAGGGTTTTGGCAACGGACCCCGTAATTTTGAACCATGGTCAAGTGACGTGGGCAACACCTGAGCTGGCACCCCCCTCTCCTAACTACCACACCACACCAACGAGAGGACGTTTCAGCTCTCGACAGATTTAACGTGCATCACTGCCCTACATGGTGGGTCTTTAGCGGTATTAATGTGAATGGTACTGTGTTCAATTAAAAATGCATGTTTTAAGGCATAAACATTTATTGTGACTGCTTTGTGCAGTGTCTCCCTTGCAAGAGTGAACAAGAGAGGGTGAGCGAGGTGGGGGTGACGATCGCAGCGCCAACAAGCGGTACTGGGTTCGAACGCATGACATGCCTGACATGATCCGATACCTTGACCACTGGGCTACCGCAGCCCATGCCAAGGAGTAGCACACTTATGGAAACATAGCTATATGTATAGGTGTGCACTGCAGATCTTTCAGGACTTGTCTCATATTCAATATATTTGCATATTACTACATTCCTTTTTCAGAACAGGAAAAGAAGATAAATAAATCTAATATTTTCACTTGCCAACCAAATATTTATCTTTAAGAAGTTAATTTCCTGAATCATCCTTCTTAATTTTATGATATTTTATTTTTATTTCCTTAATTCTTTATATGAAATCAACCAGTCTGGCTTCTTCATAAAAAAACTTTTAGCAATGATGCCATGAAACTAGTCAAATTAAAATTTGGGTTTTTATTAAAAACCCAAAATGCAACATGACCAACCATAAAACAATTTATTAAACCGCCAACTGAAGTTGACAATGAAGGTGGGTTAATTTTTTTGTAAAATATTTCCCTCAAAAAGGAGAAAATGTATTCAATCACGAAAGTTAATTTACGGATAATAAAATTCATAGAAATTTATTTAAAAAGACCCACCACTGTTTTAAAAAACCCCCGAATACATGTAGAAAATAAAAACAAAAATGCAAAAATTGCCAACAAAAAAAAAATTTTTACCCCAACCCCATCAAAATTTTTAAAATTTTTTTTTACCCAAAATATTTTTAAAAAAAATTTAAGATAATAAAAATTTTTATTTAAAATTTTAAATTAAACAAAAGAACAATAAAAAAAACAATGCTTAAAAAAAGCGTTAAAGAAAAAAATAAATTTTATAAATGGGGGTTTATTTTTGGGAAATCCTTTTTGCAGAAAAAAAATGTATAATATTTTTTTTTTTAAAATTTTAAAAACCAAAGAAAATTTTTAAAAAAAAAATTTTTAAAAACATGACGTTGGGTTTTTAAATCATTTTCAAATGGACCCAAATTCTAAAATCCAGTTTTAAAAACGGGGTTTTTTAAAAATTTACATTTTAACAAAAAACCCAAACGGGGGCTTTAAACTTTTTTAAAAATTTCTTAAAAATTTCCTATTTTCAAATTTTTGGGAAAAAAATTAAATTTTTTATTTTTTAAAAAAATTTTTTGTTAAAAAAAAGTTAACAAATTTCAAAAAATTTTCTCCAAAAAAAATATTTAAAAAAAATTAAAAAAAACAAAAATTTTCTTTTTTTTTAAAATTTTAAAATTACAAACATATTCCAAAAAAAATTTTTAAAATTCAAATTGGCCTTAAAAAACTTAAACCTAAAATTTGGGAAATTTAAAAAAAACAATTTCTTTTAAAATAAATTTATTTTAAATATGAATATCCCAAAATTTTTATTGTGCCACTTTCTGCTCAGGTTAAATTTTTTCAAGTCTTTTTCCCAGTTAAAAAAGGATTAAAAATTATTGGGGACTTTGAAGCAAATATATTTTAACAATTTAACTGAATAAATTTCAGATGAATATAAATATTATGCAAAAACATCCAAAAATTTGCTTGGCATTTAACATTTTAATTGCATTTTTTGGGCCAAAAGGTGGATTTTCAGCTTTTCTTTTTTAAAAATAAAAAAAATAAATTAATGGGGTTAAAGGTGATTTAAGACTGAAATTACCAAATTTTGAACCAAACATTGCTAATCTTTTCAAGCATCAAGTAAATCCTTCTCATTGATTTATGTAAAAATTTGATTTTGCTTTTTAAAATCATTTTATTTTGACAAAGTTTTCTCTATTTAAATTTATTTATAGAGGGATTCTAAAAGAGAAAATTAGCAAAATTTTAGGAGTCAATGATCAAAAAGATTGGTAGACCCTAATAGACCCCCAAAATAGAAAACATTTTAATCAAATAGTACAGCATTTGTAATTTAGACATGGAAGAAATACTGTACAAATGGAAATATTGAAAAAAAAACCCAAAAACCCCAAAAAAATTTTACAGTTATTAAAAAAAAAATTTTAAAACTTTTTTTGTCATAATTTTAATTTTTTACAAAATTTTGTTAAATAAAATAACAGGAATTCTTAAATTCCCCATTGTTAACCTAAAAATATATTTACTACTTACTTTGCTTCAGGAAGAGCTTCAAAGACTGCTTTTAGGCTGAAATCATTCAAATACTTTTGACTGCAAAGAAAAAAAATTTTCCAAAATCAAATTTTCTTTAAAAAAATCAAGGCATATCAGTTTTAAATAATTTGGAAAAATGATTTAAAAAAAATGAAAAAGTGTCTAAATAAAAAAAAAATGCATAAAGATAAGCAGTTATATAAATTATTCAAGCACAAGCATTCAATAAATATTTAGCTTGAAAATTTTAAACTTTAACTTTTTTTGTGGACACCTTTTAATTTAATTTTTTTTAAGCCGATTTTATAAAAAAACTATGGGCCTTCCTCCCATTAAAAACATTTTTTTCCAAAAACCCCCCAGGGCCCCAAGTAATTAAATTTTTTTATATTAAAATTTTTATTTTTTAAAATTTTAATCTTAAATCCATTTCATTATTTGAATTTGTATGCGGTTCCAGAACCTGACAGTAACTTTATTATACTCAGATCCAGCAAGGGAGTTATGCATTTTTTAATACAATTGTATGTAAGTTACCTTTTTGTAATGGATTTAGATATCCTATCCATTATCTTCAATAGGATTTCACTCAGTATTACTAACAGTAAGGGAGAAGGTTGGCTGGCCAGAAAACATGTTAAACCCTTCTTTTATATAAATTATTTTTTATATATAAGAGCTGTCCTAAGTCAGCAATGTTTATAATACTGGAGCATTCATATATATATAATTTTTATAAATTCTAATATCTGGTTTATATAACAATTTCTGTTTGTGTAGTTATATAATGGTATAATAATGATTCATGTCTCAATAGTAGAGAATATATATATAGCATTTACTCAAATCTAAGCCACAATATTTTTCTAATATTAATGCTACTGAAAATCAGGGGTTTGATGGGGGAAACTGAATTTCCACCCCTATTAAAAGGGAAAAATACAATCATTCTGGCCACTTGCATTGATGACTTATCTCATTCTGCAGTTTATCTCCAGTATTCAGTCTATCCTGAACATTATCTCTGCTAGTATTGTAAGCATTAAACTGTTTTTAATAATTCTTTTAAATTCATCTATAATGTATTCTTTTTTAAAAATCTACATAACAGATGCAACGGATGGCACAGAAGACAACATGGTGTGGGAAAATGGCAAGGGCAGCACCAATCTGAATGCTTTTGTTGCCAGTGGTTTACACAGGCAAACTGCATGCTGATGTTTCCCTGCATGTATGAAATGTAGAGATCAAGGTCACACTAATGAGCAATGTACAGAAGGGTAACATTGTGCTAACTGTAATTGCGAGCATCCAGCTAATCATTTCTATATACCAACTGGAGAAAAATGTTCAGCATCTCAAGGTGGTCAATAACTGTAAGAGCCAAAACAATACTTTCTCCAAGAGCGAGACAAAAACTTACACCATGGTCACAAATAGACCTTCTTGCTTAAAGCCATTCACAAACAAATTCAGTAACAATTCAACCTATTATTAAGTCTATGATAAGAAAAAAAATTACTCCACCCTCTATATTTACATCTAATATAGTAAAATTAGAGATAATCATCCTCAGTAGAGAACAAGTTAAAAAATAAACCAGCAAAGTAATTACACTCCCCATAAATAATCTAAATCATCTCCTTCTTCCCCTCAATGAGAAGTAAAGATGGAAGTTAGAGACTGGCTCACCCACATAACTTCATTCACCAGCACAATTCTTCACAGCTATCAATTTATGCTCATACACATTGCTTTAAAATTTATCTAAGGTGACCCATTGGGAAACAATCACTTTCCTGAGGAGTTTCCATTGCAATTACAACTGATTGTGCAATATTTTACCAACCACAATGAGAGTTTGATCATGCTGACTGAGCAACTTTCTAGACCCAAGCAAATATTATTGTGCATATGGCTCTCTTAAGTATAATCAATGAAACTGTCTCGCATATTTCTTCATTCGTCATATCAGTAATACCGTTCCCAAAACATACTCAAAATTCTCATATCCAAACCACACTTGTACAAAGAAACGGAACAAAGTCTGGGGTAGGTTCTGGTGGCATCTTACAAAAGAAAATATGGTCTTTCTATGAGTGAGTGACTGTAGGATTTATTGGCGCAAGAGCTGATTTTGGCTAAACTACACCAAACATTTGTAATAAATACCATACACAATTTCAAGAACATATACAAAACATTAAAATAATCTGGTACAAATAAAGTGTTTAAAAAGTTGTTCATTAAAATCGTGATGAAAACTAATGTAATAATATTACACTATTAAAATGTAAGAAAAATTATTCAAGTGATAATAAAACATATTGAAAATCATATAAACTAAGATGTTAAATCAAAACAATATTTATGAAAGATATTGAAAATATGATATTTGAATTACTTTTCCTGATTCCTGGTCGATGTCATGTATTGCAATGATATGATTCATCTACATCATAGAGAATCATATAATCGTCTTCAGATATGTAGTGAACAAATGAGCTTTTCTTTCGCTTATGGGGTGTTATTTTAATTTCAATTTCGGGCTTATGTTCTTTCGAGCGTTTTCTCCTATTTTTTTAAATTTTGTTTTAAACTCTTTGCAGCAGATGCAACAAAAGTTGACTATCGGATGTGGTAGTGGCAGTACCAAGAACAGGAACAGATGGCTGAATTTTAGTTAATAGTACAGTAAATTTGTCAGAAGTTGAAGGAAAAAGTTGCTGAATATTTTTTCCAAAGGAATTCCTAATCCAATTTTGAGCAATTACTGCTTGATTTATCATTTAGGAAATGCTTTGGAGTTTTTTCATTATAAGAAATATATTTGCAAATGTAACAAATGCAAATGTCAATACAACAAAAACCCCAAAACAAATATTTTATCTAAAAGCATATTTTACCTCTGTTAGACATGGCAGTAAATAGAAAAATTGACGAAAACCAATCATCCAACAATATGAAATATAAGGAATACAAACACTTGCAAAGTACAAGAGGAGTTGAATTCTAAAAAATTCTATAAAGAAAAAAACCAAAATACTTCACTTCATGAAACCTTGTTGATGAATCAGCTAGAAACCAAAGGCTAACGAAATATTATATGAAGGAAGAGCACAAACTTCATGAACTTAAGACTTACTCATAAAATTCTATGGTTTCATCTAGTTTTCCAGTCACTGGAAGTGAGTGAGAGTTGTATTAATGTTACATTATAAAGCAACACAAGCGCTGTCGATGATGGACCTCGTTATTTTGAACCTCCATCAAGTGACAAAGACAACACCTGAGCTGTCCCTCTCTCCAAACTATCACACTGTGCCAATGGAAGAATTTTGAGCTTTAATTTGCTCTTGTCATTGCGAGTAGAATATTATAAATAAGAGCTGTATGACAGAATATAATCAGTAGATGGAAATCGTGAAAATGGATAAAAATGAATGATCTAGGTTGAAAAGAATAAATTTTATGCCCAAGGTATAAAAGTTGGCATGTACATTGCTTTTGCAGATTTTTAATTATGTCTTGTTTAGTACATAATGGCCTCATGATCCTTGAGTCATAAAAACCAATCAACACAAATAGAGAATTTTATAACATAATAAAAGTAGGCATTCAAGTAATTATATACATATTACACATTTATACACTTATACTTAACAAGTATTTGTTGTTATTGTTACCTGATTGGTAAAGGCCAGATCAAGGCCCACAAAATTCATCATGGTAAAGGGCTAAGTGACACCTGTTGTTAGCCGTAGCTTTCAGCAGCATACAGATGACAGAACAATTTAGCTCAGTTTCACCCCAATTTTAAGGGAGAACACCCTGGGGGGTCAGGGGCCTCCCACCTCTCTTCCTCTTCCACCAACCTCACGAGAGGATGTAGCTGACGGCTATTTAAAGTACCCCCTTGAAGGCACTATACATTTACAAAACATCTCATGTCTTCCCCGGGATTCAAACTGAGGCCTAATGGCACAGCAGTCAGCGTTGCTAACCGCTATACCGGATGGGTGGCGCAAGTATTTATTTCTTGAAAGTACTGCTGCCACAAAGTTGTGAATATCAAATAAATTTAGAGAACCAAATACACATAGGAAAATTTCTGTGACTATTACTTATATATATATATATATGAAACTTACAGATCAATTACTTATATATATATATGAAACTTACAGATCAAAATTTATAACTTACCCGGAATCATCAAAAGTTATTGCTCCATCAATGACATACCAAAAATCCTATAAAAGAATTTTTTTTAATTATGAGATAATTTTATTACATTTTATATAAAAATAAGTAAAACTTAATTTTCTAAAAAAACTTACTTGATTAGGTTTGCATTCCACAATTCTCACAAAGTGTAATAAATCAATATTGAAAATCTTTTGAAAAGAAGGAAATGTTCTTATTTCAAATATATGTCCAGAATTTTCTGACAACTCAATCAATAAGCCAATTTTGCAATCAGTTACCCGAAAGCTAAAATTATTTTTAAGAATTTTCAGAAAATGAAATAAAAATCCACTCAAGAAAAAGAAAGCAACATACAATTTTGCAAAAATTCTATTATATATATAGTAGAATTTAATTACATAAAATTGCCAGAAAACATTAATACTAAACTTAAATATCACACACACACACACATATATATATATATATATCAGAGAGTTGATGAAAAAAGTTTTTTCAATCAACCTACTCTAGAAAAATTATCTTTCATTTAGTTACATAAAAAGGTAAAAAATATCTTTTACTCTTGTCTTGCACTTTTGAAATTTAAAAAAAAAAAAAAAATGGAGAAATTTCACTTTTTGTTTATTTTTTATAATTAATCTCAATACTTTTCATTTCATGAAATTTTGAGGTAATAGGAGCAGCAAAAAAAATTTATTAAAAAAACACCACCTTTTGTATTTTTATTTTCCTGTATTAAACAAAACTCAAAGATAAAAAAATATTCAAAATGAAAACAACTTAAATGTTATTGATAAACCTATTATTAAGCATAATTTATAAAATTTTCAGTATTTTTATTCAAAGGAATATATTTTAAAGACAGATTTTTGTGATAAGTAAGTGGTCCTGATAATACTCTGTATCTTGCTTTAGTACCGTACACTTTTCAAAATGCTTCAATCACAAGTTTGATGCATCCCACTACTCAAGTGAGAATAGGAAAATTGGAAATTTGTATCTAAATATAAAATTTACTACTCATTAACCTTGAAGGCCAGATGATGGAATCGTATAGTTTTCTTGCTCAATTAAAACTCCAGAATAATCACTAGTCAAGGTATCACTAATCAAAGGTATTGGTGTTAAGTTGTCTATTGCCACATTTTTTAATAATCTTTAGTACCATACTAAATGCTAGAAATGATCATTATCTAAGACATTACACACCCCCAACATGTATTTGTATTTGCACAGTGTCAGTATGTTTTAGTTTGTAGGTCTCCAGTTTCATTCTACTTTAGTCTAGAGTTCTTTATGTCCCCCACCTCTCCTTTCAAATCTCTGTATGCACATATCCTGTAAATCTAACAATACTCATACTTCTTCATAGAAAAGAAAAATGTTACTCAATTAACACATTGCATATGGGTATATTTAATTGCAGACTTATACATGTAGCAGGCCTTTTTTCCCATATTTTTCACATGAGTTTGGTCATTAACAAAACTTTTTATATATTTTACATTTAGTTTACTCTTTCTATGATTTTCTGAAGGGGAAAATAAATTTTTTTAAATACATATAGGTAGAATAGTAAGCTAAAAATGTACAATATATATTTGATGGTCAATCTACAGCACAACAAATCTAATTATATACTTTTTACATGATTTACTCTCTAGTGACAGATTGCAGAAAATGTAAAGTATGTTTGTCACATGTTAAAGAAATTTCGTTGGCTTCATCCCAATGACAATTAAATCATGCACTCGCACAAATCGGGATATTTTTGGCAAATAAAGTTCTCAAAAATAAAATTTAAACTTTACTCAAGAAGGAACCTTTCTAAGTTCAAACTTCTTTATGAATGAAGTTTGCGAATAATTCAACAGTACAACTTTCTTAATTTATAATAATATTATTACAATACTTATTAACTGTACTATTCTCTACTCAGAAACTACAAGATTACATTTTTTAACAAATATTTAATTTTTTTAAGCTTAAATTTCTCTCTCAGCTACTTTACACAAATTTGCAAATTTCTTGCTGGAGTCGAGTAACATTTTATATCAGTCTTGAAACAACATATCAACATCTTTGCATACAGGAGGTTTATTTGGCAAAAATTCCACTTAGGTTAACCAATATTGAGAACTAAAAATTCATTCTAGAAATGATCTTTCTAAGTCATTTTTATTATAGTCCTAATGCAGCGGTCTCCAAACTTTTCAGCCCAAAAAGGCATTAACAATTGAACAGTAGTTTGGGGGCCTGCTACACACTCGAAGTTCAAATGAAAAAGAATCAAAACAAAAATGTTTTTAATTATTTATTATTTTATTAATGATGATGATGATGGCACAGGTTGTATTCTTTCATCACCCCAATTTGTTTGTAAGACATAATGCTTTTTTCCAGATTTGATGAAAAATATTTCAAAATTTCCTTTTGAAACGCGCACTCATCTTCTATTCTTCTTTTCCTCTTCTCGGCCATTGTTGGGCACTAAGATAATGTGACTTCAACATGATAAAATACTGAAACTGAAAGTATCATGCCTACAATATCACTAAAAAATCTAATTGTGAACTAATTTTGTTGCAATTATAACTGCGAATAAACCATAAAAGATCATTACATTTTTTAAAATTTTTAGGATTTCTTAAATTAAACTTACCTGAATATACTATGCAAATATATCCACTTATGGTAGAGAGATTGTTGCTTGTTAATGTTTCCAAAATATTCGGAAAATTCTTGTTTAACTAATGACTCTTGCTAACAATGGTATTTACACAAACTGATAAATAATTACAAAGGAAATTAACACTAAGTAAAACAGAGAGCAACATGTTTCACAATTAAATGCCGACACCAGCACCTCCTCATCGCAGCAATCAACTGCTATTATATGATCAAAATAATCAAGTCTTGAACCATTTAAAAATTCATCCAATAGATCAGTGATTCCCAAAGTGGTCTATATCAACCTGAAAGAGGTCCATGTTAGCGAAAAAATAATTTAGGGGGGTCCATGAGGTTTCAATAGGGGTCTACGATAGTGCCTTTCATTAAACCAGGTAGTGACCTTAATTTTAACCAGATTTTTACCTCTGTAACAGTTTTATGTACTAAATTTGATGAGGTTAATTTGCAGTTACAAAGTGACAGCATAAATTTGATTAAAGCAAGGACCATCATTTAAGCATTTCTTGCCATAATTAAGCTAATGGAGTATAAATATTGGATGTCGTGAATTCTCCCAGTTTCTCACACACAATCTGCCAGGAAAATGACGTTTCAACCTACGTTCGACATTTAAAGGCTTCTATTCAGATCTTGAAACTAGGATTGGGAATTTCCTGTTGCTAATTTTGCAAATAAGATGTGTTTTTTTAGCTTTTTGCACAAATATTTTGCATTTATAGGCTTTACTTCCCCCTCCCCATCGCTCTTCATATCCCAAATTTCCCATTCAGAGCAATAATTTTATGACATTGGTAAAGTGGATAGTTCCAAAAAATTGACAAAAAGTGAACTTTCTCCATTTTCAAAGCCTTAAAAGCTATGCACAAGCTGAAGAGATATATATATATATATTTTCCTTGGGCAAAAGTTAACTTTCCCAAAGAAAAGCAAGCAAAAAAGAATTATGTTCACTCTAATATAATATGTAAAATATATGAATGAATATATTTATATAATTAAAGTACATTCAAATTCTTATTTACAGATACCTGCTAGGATCAACAGTTTCATTCATAACAAAGTCTATGATACAACTTTTATTATCAGGATAATTCCATGTTTTGCAAACAATAGATGTAAAAGAACACATGACATTCAAAATATTCTGAAAAAAAAAAATGCACCATCTGAATGAATAAGAATATTTAACATTTTAAACAATTTTTTTAAAAAAATATTTAACACTGATAGTAAAATGGTATTACATGATGATGAATATTTATTACATGATTTATAAAAAGTGCAAAATAATATTCCACACAGTTTCATTAAGGATAATATAAAAGGTTATTCAGAACAAATTAGTTCAACTTTCACATGCTTTAAAATTATTGGTATTTATTGATTATTCCGTATTTTAATTCACTATTAGGTCCTATTTTCTTAACCATTTTTAGTATCTAATGAAGTCCTTTAAGTTTACTTAATTCATTTTCTTTTTTATTGTTTTTGCAAAATTAAATTTTTCTGTGATCTGCATTATTTTTTTAAAAAAAATAGTTCATTTTCCCTAAAAATGAGTTTTAAGAAAATCAGCTAATTTTGATCTTAGTAAAAGATATATAATATTACTATATCTACTGCTTATGAAATATTTAACAAATATATCAATTTTACTTTCAAAACCGACTTTATAATTGTTTA
>BMAV01017421.1:31670-74466 GCA_019973955.1 Trichonephila inaurata madagascariensis | reverse complement strand
AATGGAGATCCATTATTATGAATAACGACCATTATTATGAATAACGATCATCAGTATTACAAAAGGGAATTTTGGGAAGACAGAAGAAATGCCAGAAGACATTTCTTCTGACCAATGAAAATCAATAGTAGGTTTTAATAGCCAATAAGACGTAAGGATCAGAATCTGTTACTATGGTAAGAGTGATGTTTTTAGGTAAGGATGATCCATTATTATGAATAACGACCCATTATTATGAATAACGATCATCCAGTATTACGAAAGTACAAAAACTTAAAAATTTTTTTTATAAGGATTTAATTAGCTTACGTTTAGCAATTTTTTGTTTACCTGGTCAACATAGTTTTGTCTCATGAGACTAATAGTTGTACTTAATGCATTTTTTATCGTGTTTTCAAATATGTATTCAAATTTCTCCAGCACCCAAAATTTTTTTTTTTCTTTTTTAATTTAAATTAATGTATTTAAATATTTGTTTTAATAAACGACCATTTGTCCATTGTAAATTAAAAACCCCTAGAGCATTGTAATTGATGGAACCACATGACTAACCAAATGGTATCATTGCTACTGTTGTGCAATTTCGACATGTACAGAACGGCACCAGGAAAAAAGACAGGCACAGACAAAATCTGACTAGCATGCATTCATTAGAACGATGTCAGTTGTAAATAGTGAACCAGTTAAGGGCGTAATTGTGAGTGCTTTGTGTCTGGATTTTTTATGTTACGTATTTACAAATTTATTTTTTTTTAATCTGTTGATAGTTACAAAATGCATAGAGTTGGGTTTAAATCATCATAACAATTTTTGTTATATATGTGGTGAAGTGACGCTCAATCCCAAAGGCGAAATCTTACCCATTAGAAAAAAAGTGTTATGAATTTTATTTTGAAAGTGGGGCCCAAAACAAGGACCTGGGCCCCACATATCTTTTTTTTTATATCGTGTGTATTTTCACTGCATGGAAGTGGCACACGCCACATGCCTTTTGTATCTCTAGTTTTGGGAGGGAACTCAAAGATCCCCTGTTATTTCTACTTAACAAAGATTAAAGGGATTACGTCAAAATCAAACATACAGGGGTTTCCCCTGACTTGCAATCTGAATGAGCCCAGTTCCACACAGCGAAAAATTTCCCAAATACCAAAGCCTCCAGAACATGTGACATTAAATGAAGGGCTCAGATTCCGATAGAAGAAGGAAGAAGAAACAGTTTGTGGTGATACAACTTTTGAACCAAGTGTTCATCTGAGCCTCATTTATTGACTCAAGAAGATTTAACGATCTCATACGAGATTTAAAGTTACCCAAAAACAGTCTGAAAGGGTTTGGGTTTCCCGGCAAAAAGAATTTTCTTCTTCAAAAGAATACAAAGATAGCTTATCGTAGTCGTCATTCTCAATGTAAAGACTATTTTCAGAAGAAAATGGCTTAGTTTTTTGTAATGACATTTCTTCTTTATGGAGACATTTGGTATTAACAAAACCCCCATAGAATGGCGCTTGTTTTTTGTTTTTAAAAGCAAGTTTAAAAGCGTGTTCTGCATAATGGAAAAAAATTTCCCCATCAATACCTGTGGCCAAATTGCTAGTATAAAAGAACTTGAAAACTTTCAATTTATATTGGAAAAACTTCAATATCAGTGTATGAATGGAATATTTGTGGTTTTTTAAAAGTAACTGCACTTATTTTTTGGTCTGAGTTGGTTACTCAAAATACTGTTGTTTTTGTGTCTTTGGGGATAGTGGGAGCAAAAAAACCATTACATCAGAAAAGAATGGCCAAAAGCGAATCATTCATTCATGGACAAAAAAATGTGAAACATGACGCAATGTTAAACCTAAAAATGTATCTACCCCGTTACATATCAAACTGGGATTAATGAAGAATTTCGGAAAGCCATGGGTAATACTCCGGTTTCTTTATTAAACGGGTTTCCTAAAATTAGTGAAGCAAAATTAAAAAAGGGATATTTTGGGTCCACAAATGATCACTAATGCTGATGAGAAGTTTAGGGAAATATTAAATCCACTGGGGAAAAACAGTTGGAAGTTAAAAAATGTAATCACACAGTTTTTTGGGGTTAAAGGCGGAAAAAATTTCCGTGATATTGTTCATGATCTTATAACATCTTTTAAAAAAATTTTGGGGTGTAGTATGTCCTTAAAAAAACACTTCCTGCACTGTACTTAGATTTCTTCTCGAAAATCTTGGTGTAGTGAGGGTGGAGGGGAACGCTTTTATCTGGAGATTTCAGCGATGGAAAAAAGATGTCAAGGAAATGGGAAAACAATATCTGGGGTTATTGTTGGGCCATCAAGGGGGGCTCCACAGGCGGAATATAAAGAAAAACGTGATTTCTTAATCTCTAGGTGAAAACCCGAATTTCCGAATATTATGTACTTAAAAATGTAGAAAATATTAAAATGTTTCAAAAAAAATGCCGTTTTCCGGAAAAAATTGGGATGAAGAAAAAAACGATATCATATTTGAATTAGGAAGAAATGCTTAGAATCACAATTTTCTTTTTGAGAGAAAATTTTTTTTTTTTTTTTGTTGCCCAGTGTTACTTACGGTTCGAATTACCGTATTCCTTTTTCAACTATTCGACCTCTGGTCGTTTGACAAATGTAACTTGGTGACTAAATTGTCAATTATAAATCTTAAATATTAAGTATAATTATCGGGGGTCACCCCGCGACTAGTTTTCCATACTTCGTTAATCACTAACCTTTATTAAATCAACCCCCCCCTTCTCTCTCTTCTCGCATCTAAAAAACTGCTTAAAATAAGCCTTCATTTAGGTAGACCACGTCTTTTCGGGAACAATTTTTTTAGCAAACTCAGTGGTGCAACAGCCATGAGGGGCAAGGCCTACGGTGACCAACTCAGTATACGCGGCATTGGCCCGAGATGCAGAGCAGATTTTTCCCGGGCAGGTGGTCAGTCTGACGTGAAACCCCAGTGTTAAGTTCCCAAAGATTGGTGCTCATTTATCAGCCCATTGCAGTAGGGATGAAAATTGATGATCTTAACCCCGGGGAAAAGAGCCCGACCGTGGTAGGAAGCGCGATGCCCCCCTCAGCCACTGTGGCTTTTTAACAACATTTAAAAAAGTAAACTTCCCCCAAAAGGATTAAAAAAAAGGTTCGAGAATAGACCTTTACAAGCTAAACCCAATAAAGTGACTTATTTTCCCATGAACCAATATCTATTAATAATATTATTCTTATTAGTTATATAAAACAAATGAATTTAAGTTCCTGTTATTCACACTTTTTATGGCTTTAGTAAGAACATTTCATTCCATCATTTTTATTATTTTAGATATTAACTGTAACTGTAAGTGCCAGAATTATAATGGTAATAATGATATTTATCTCCAATATATGTGAACTTTCAAAATCTATTATTTAATGAAAATTATTCTTAAGCATTTGTTAAAATACTTTAGATATGTTAAGAATTAAAAATACTTTTGTATTAAATATAATCACGGTATATATCTCAGAATAGAAACACAAAGTATAAATGTCCGAAACAAATAAAATGTTTTCAGTGATAAAATTGTGAATGTTGAAAACTTAGCAGTAATAGGTTTAGTTAGACTATTTATAGGTCTTACATATTTCTAAAAATATTTGTCCCGAAAGTTTTTTAGGTATCGTTTGCGAAATAACACAGGAGTATGACATCATTTAAAATACATAAAAAAATTATACATCAATGTATGATTTCAGTGAAAATAATGTTTTAAAATGAATATTATTCGAATGAGTGAAGCTACGTCGCACTGTGTTAAGCTACATGAAGGTTTTTTGACGGCGGACCTCATAATTTTGAACCATGGTCAATTGACGAAGATGACATCTGAGCTGGTACCCCTCACCTAACTACCACTTGATTGATTGATTGAATATTAACGTCGCACTGTTCAGCTACACGAGGGCTTTTGGCGACGGACCACGTAATTTTGAACCATGGTCAATGCGGACGACACCTGATCTGGCAACCCCCCAACTACCACACCACACCAACGGGACCTAACTACCACACCAAAAGGAGTACGCTTGAGCTCACCGTAGATATAACGTGCATCATTTCCCTACACGGTGAGTCTTTAAAGGTACTGGGATCGAATTCATGACATTCCACCAACGATCCAATGCCTTGACTTCTAGAATACCCTGGCTCCGAATATTATTTAAAAGAGAGAGAAACCCGATTATGTTATATTTTTAAAAAAATTATACATCTAATCATAATAGAATTTATGCTTTTTAAAATGCAATCGCACATAACAGAAATATTTTAAAATCAATAAATACATAGGATTATAGTAAAATAGCATAGCTACACATTTCATATACATAAAATAGTGTGTATATATGGTAAAACCTGCTTTTGTGCTGCAGATAGGACCACATAAAAAGCACACACAAAGAAAATATTCATACGTCAATTATTTATGAAAAAAAATAAGAAAGTGCTTTCAGGCGAATTAAATAATTAAATTACACATGGATACATTTTTAAAACATATAAGCTCTCGATGTAGAGATGGAAAAGTTTTCAAAATGCATACACATAATTCACTGCTACCCGTTGCAATCCAAAACGTACAGCTTCTTGTGATGAATCGGTTCAAAATCGCTTTCGTCACTTGATGATGCAACTTCAATTGATTTAATTTTTTTGTGGCCTCACACATAATATAAGTGATAAGTTTTTGTGACGATGGTTGGTTTGTCTGTTGCTTGTAAACTTTACGATAGCCAGATATGCATGATCGAAGCTCTCTTTGGAATTTCAAACTCCTTTCGGAATTGGTATCTACTTGAGGAAAATGCTTTTTCAGTTTTTGGAATGAGAAATATATGAATGCCGTTCTTTTAAGCAACACGGGACTATTGGCGACGGACCTCCTCATTTTGAGCCTCAGCCAAGTGACCAGGACGACACCTAAGCTGGCATCTTACTCTCCTAACTACCACACCAACCGGAGGACATTGAGCCCCGACAGAGCTAATGTGCACTGGAACCCTTTACATGCCGGGTTTTAAGTGGCACCTGGACTTAAACCCATGACACTTCGGCCACGAGTTCTTGACTAAACCGCTAGGCTACCACGGCCACCCAATTTATTGGTAAGCTGGATCCTTACTTATATTTTATCCATTCTTGTCTGTCTCCATAATCTATCAAATTATTCATAATGTTTCTATTATTGACAGTTTCGTTGTGAATGATTTCGACAAAATCATTTTAATATAAAATGAAACCTTAGTGCAGCGTCGTTTCATTAGATGGACATTTTACGACTCCACTTGTCATTTTCGAAGTTCAGAAGAGAGCAGAATGGCCAGATGGGTCATTGTTTCTCCAAAGGGGACGTCAGTATTCTTGTCTCACCCCGTGGGTGAAAAATAGTTGGAGGCCACTCTCTCCACTACTTTGATATTCTTCCCTGACATCCGACATCCTCTACTGCGTTCTTATACTCAATCAACAGTAAACCCTCTACGTTCTTTTGACGGCTCACCCGATATTGATTTACTGTCGCAAACTTCCTTTTCCAACCCAAATCCAAGAAGTAAAAACGAATCAAAGATGCAAATAAGATAACCTTTAAAAGGATAGAAAGTTTAGTGAGCAAGGATGGCAATTTAGAGGAAGCTAGTTCGGAAAAGGTAGAAGTGTAATTAGACGGCCTACCAAGGAATCACGGAGATCCCGCCATTAGTACAAGGTGCATACTATTGCACTCGAGCCTAACCTGAATATCTGAAGTTAATTGAACCGTTGAGTATTCAACCAAGGTAGGAGGATTATATTCTGAACGCTAGTATAATATTGAGATCGAGATTAGGCAGATATAAGATATTTATATTGATAAGTGATCTAATTGCGCGGTCTGTGTTAATTAAGGCTACGTGTTTTGGTTTATTCTCACTTAATATAAGTTTGTTCGATATCTAAGTAATTTAAGTTAAATTCTTAATAAAAGCCATATTAAGAATTATAGAATGTCTCATCCTTCCGATAATCCCACACCTCTAACTTACGCGGAAACCCCAAGACATAGCTATCGACAGATGGCTATGTCGCAATCCAGATGGCTTTTTCTCCACAGCAATTTATGGAAGACGCACATCTGTTTGGCAGCTGTCCATTAATTCGTTCCCTCGCACATGTTAACCGGGATGCCCGTAAAAGGATAGTAGTGTTGGCTTTTTGTGAAGAAAGAAATTTAAGGAGTGTTTTACATGTGTCAAAGTTACAGGTTAATTTATAGTCTTTCCATATGGTTTGCAAGGTACAGTGGCATAGATAATTTCAGTTTCGACAGGCATTTGTCCCGAAAGAACTATGGCAGCTTAAACCAAGACAAAGGGAAACGAAAGCGGGTCCGTGACGCTTACCAATCAGAAATTATTGTGGGCGTGAAAGAAGCCGCCTCAGGGGGTTTGAAGAGTCGTTTCGGGAGGTAATGGGAATCTTCAGCAATACAACGAAAGAGGTTGAGGGGGCTGCCGCGCCCGGAGACGATTCTCTGAAGATCAACGAACGGCGATTCCGACTTCAACCTTTCTCCAGCGAAAGGCTGCGGAACAGTGACAAACAGATACCATAGTAAGGGTGTTAACTTTCTTAAGTAGTTTGCAAATAAAATAATATTTGACCAAATTGTTTCATCCCTCTCGCAACCCCGGAAATAAGGAAACCTCTGGGAGTTACGATATTACACTAATTATGCGAGTCGCGCGTGGATAAAACTCAGACTAAGAAGCGCATGCTGCTAGCGCGTCCAGTGAATGTAATTGAACGTGCATTGTTGGCAGACTGTTTATAACAAATGAACAGAGAGTCTTGAAATGTGTGTGTTACCGTGAAAGAGTGAAATACATCATTTTATAGAATAACTAGGTATTCCATGAAATAAATAGACAAGTCAGTAAAAGTATATGAAATTATTGTATTGTACGATTTAACTAGGTATTCTATAGAATTACGATTGCTTGATCGTTAAAGTATGAAATGCAGCTCTCAAAAATTTTTAACCGTTTCGTGGGTTTTGGGAAGATTACTTCCCATCTACATGATCTTACTAAATACACAGAAGTTGACACCAACTAACATTCCGTATAGCATTAACTCGTCAGCTAATAGGCGGAAATTCTTCAAGAAATAGGGTAAGGACGTCCTGTTAGATTCCAAGCCAAGCAGTGCGTATTTCCGGATGATGTGCGCGTGGCCAATGTGGGAAATCATGTGCCTGAAAGATGGTTTTCAACTATAGACGATGTAGTAAATGAAGCAGGACCCTGGGTATGTGTGCAGAATGTGACGTCCCCTTGTGCATTGCAACATGCTTCTCACATCTTTTCATAGCAAATAATCCCTACTAAATTTATTTTTCTGTATGACGGTGAATGGTTCCTTGGGAAGTATTCTTCCTATTCCATAAAATTTAAAGGTAAACATACAATTCGGCAAAGTAAAATATATTTCCTTAAATGCTATTGTCTAATTGTCAACAAAACATAAAAAAAACTGCAAGAAATTCAAAAAAGAAATAAATGACCCACGAAAGGGTTAACCGGTTCTGGCTGCTTTTTTTAGTCAGTTTTGAACCACATATAGCTGCTTTGCAATGGCCATTGTTTTTAAGCGTAGAATTTAGAGAGCGTATTTATGTTAGCGTTTTGGATTATTAACAAATATTTTTGCAACCCGCGCGTTTTCAAGCAATGTGTGACTTCTACAGGAACTAGAGATCAATTTGTAAATAAGATTTACTACAGAGAGAAATTTGAATCCTTATCAAATAAGCGTGGGACAATATAAACTAGGTATGTACTTACCCGTGAAAAATTATTAGCTTGGCTGAAGTTAAAAGAGCTAAAACAGCATAGAAAAATGTTCCACGGACTATTGGTTACTCCAGCATTATGATATCCTTGAAGTTCAAGATGTAGAAAATTTAACTGTGCTAGAAACAGATGCAAAACATATTCTTTCCCCTTTTTGTTTAACAAGTGTTTGCAATATGAGCAATAATAAATTATATCATTTGCTTTTTCTTATTATTTGTCAATTAATCATCCGCAATAGGGATAAAAGTTTATTTTTCGGGAGATTTTGGCTATTTAGGATTAATTAATTTATAAAATAATTTTGAAAATGTTAATTTTTCACTTTATTGGTCAATGGTTAGTTATTTTATAGAATAACTAGTTAAAGTATGTATTGTGTGTGTTTGTCATCTATTATGTATTTTAACTTACTTGTCTAGTTATTTCATGAAATACCTAGTAGTTATTCTTTGAAATAACTGAATTATACACTTTAAGGGTACATATATATACGTGTATACTGATAGAAAACATTACTTTGGGGCCACGCTGTTGAAATCCATATACCGCATAAAAAAATCGTACAAATCAAATCACATAAAAAAGGACCACACACAAAACCAGGTATTGCTTTTCCATATTTTTTCTCAACTACGTTTCTTCTTCGTCACGTCACAGGGATATGGATCTACAATAGATCTTTTCTCAACTACTGTAATGTTATCCAATTTATACTGCATACAGTTACAAGATGGTGTCACACTTAAAATAAATTTAAATATATTTTAATTTATATTGCCTTGTTCTGAATAATGATCCTCTTTTTTGTCAAAACCTTCCTATAAAATGATTTAGGTTCTTAAGTATACAAAGCATTATTTATATATAAATTATTTTATTAATTTATGAATTTTACTTTTATGCGGAGCTATCTCTAAGATGGTTATGTAATGGTGGTAAGATTAAAACGGCAATGTATTGTGGTTAGAATTAATATTTTTTCAATAGGGCTGAATTTTAGTAACTTAGCCGTTACAGACACGGCAAGTCCCCGAATGTGAGAGTCATTTCATCGTGGGATTAATCCCGAGCAAGACATGGTTGTATCTTCGGGAACGAAGTCGGTCTTTCACCTGTAATGGATTCCCGTCTCGAAAGGAAAGCAGCTCACCCCTCTTGTTATATGCTGGGATCATCATCTGTAATAAATGTGTACATTTTTCTGTTTGTAGTGTATGCTTTCTGTTCTTCACTTGTATTTCATATGTTCCCAGGATAAAAAACACACGACAACAACCACACTATCTAGGGGTGGCCTCGTTACCAAATTTGGGTTCCTGCATTAATTTTTAATTTAAGCTCTCGTCGGATACTAAATGCCGGATGCCGAGAGTACCAATGACAAATTGATACACAAGGGATGTTTTACACTCCTCATGGTCTATGATAGAAGTACCTACGATTTTCACATCTAGAAAATCGAGCCGTAGACGATTAGTGAGTAAGTGAGTGAACATTAACGTAGCACTTATTAAACTACACGAGAGCTTTTGGCGACGGACCTCGTAGTTTTGAGCCACGGTCAAGTGACGAGGATGACATCTGAGATGGAATCCCGTCTGCTAACTACCACATCATACCAACGGGAGGACGTTTGAGCTCTCGACAAATTTAACGTGCATCGCTCCCTTTTAATGGTACTGGGCTCAAACTCATGACACGCCAGCCACGATCCGATGCCTTGACCACTACGCTACCGCGGTCTTATAACCCGGGGACGAACTCGCTTGATTGATTGATTGAATATTAACGTCGCACTGTTTAGCTACACGAGGGCTTTTGGCGACGGACCACGTAATTTTGAACCATGGTCAAGTGAGGTGGACGACACCTGAGCTGGCACACCCTCTCCTAACTACCACATCACACCAACGGGAAAACGTTTCAGCTCTCGACATATTTAACGTGCATCGCTGCCTACACGGCGGGTCTTTAGTGTTACTGGGCTCGAACCCGTAACAAGGCAAGCCACGATCCGATATTTATACCACTCTGCTACCGCGGCCGTGGGGACGAACCTGCAACCTTAGGCTTACAAAGCAGGCGTGCTACCTCTAAGCCGTCGGAGCAGACTCTTTAATTAGTAGTTTTTAATGACACTATATACTTATATAATTTTAATTTTTCTGTATTAAGCAAGCAGATTTAGTTATATTTTTCCTTGCTATAATTTTACTTAATATTAGCTAGTGTACTTTAATCAATCTTCTAATAACGACATATTCATACTCCTGTGTTTCTTATCTGTAGACCAGTAGTATAGGCAAACTACAGTTGAAGGCTATCTGGCCTGAAAACATTGTATAAACCTGCAATTTTAGTTTCTTAGCTTAAGGGTTTTCTATTGTACCACTGGGTCTATACTTATTTATTTCCTGTACTATCTGGTTGTGCTTCTATTTATGCTTTGCTTATTTAGAGTTATAACTATTTAGTATATTATTATTATTATTTATTATATAGAGTCGGACTCCTATTTACCAAATCCTTATTTCACGAATTTTACAAAACGAATTTTTCTTTTCCCTTGATTAAAATGAAGGTAAAACCCCTGTTTAACGAATAACAAACCCCAAATTAACAAAAGATTTTAAAAGCTGAAATTTTTATATTTTATTTTTTTTTGGATTGAATAAAACAACGTTTTATTTTCAAATGACATATTCATTTTATCCGAAACAGAAAGACTTTTCTTTCATGCAACAAATTTTGATTGGAAATGGAGCAACTCATTATTGGACTTTACAGGTGAAGTTGAGTTATCAGTGTAACGTATCTGTGGTCAGCTTTGAACAAGACAAGAAATTCCTTTCGTACCTCATCCCACTCCACAACATAGGAGATGCAAATGGTAAAAAATGATTTTGCTTTATTTCTTTATTGTTATTTTTGGTGCTTTACATTATTTAGAAACTATGAAACATAGCTCAAGAATAGGGATTGCAATACCGGTATACCGGGATACCGAATACCGGTATTTTGAGCGATTTGCACAATTTTGAAATACCAGTATTTATAAGTTTAAATACCGGTTTTTCGGTATTTACTAGAATTTTTTTTTTCTAAAAAATGTCTCCATTATATGTTCAGGTATCACCAACATCGCAAAATACTATACGTTTTTATTTTTGTGTCTCCCTAACGGGTGCAATTAATTAAACTGTGAATACAAAGTTGTATCGTATAGTCAAGAGAATTGATAAAATATGTGAATCATCCAAAGAGACGGGCCAAAAATATCCTGTTACAGCTCAGAGCGATACTGCACACACTCTGGATTCGTAGACTGATATTCATATCTGGGAAAACAAGGTCGTAATTGTGAAGAAAGTGCATAATATTTTGATATTTTTTAAATTGGTGAGTTTGTTATTTACACTGTATTTGCATACCATACTTTAGGGCTCAAAATATTTTTCATATTAATTTTTGTATTTACTCATAAATAATAACCCATAATAATGAATGAGAATAACTATAAAGAACATAAAAAATCAGTTGATATTACTTCGGTTTGGTTTCATTATTTATATGATGAAAAGAATATAGTGGCACAATGTGAAAAATGCTCTAGTGTTATTAAAATGAAGGGAGGAAATACAAACGGGGACTCCATACACATCTAAAAACGAAACATGATACAGAATTGTTAAAGAGGAAAGAATCTAATTGCGATGAAGATACAAATTTTAGCACACTTTCTAAGCCCAAGAGATCAGGGATTTTAGATTATTTTGAAAAACATAATTCGGATGAAATTATATTGCTCAAAATTACGTTCCAGGCTTAATGACAGTGCAATTGATATCTTGTTTTTTCAAGATCACATTTCAAAAATTTGTACTAGTATCACAGATTGAATAGCGATATTTACTTTTTTTGTGATTTAAATAAATAAGATGTTCCTTTACTTTTTGTGTGAGTTCTTTATATATACTGCTATTTATGTATATGATTTATAAGTTACAAATTATTTTTTGTAATATTTACACTCTCTAATAAAACTGGCAAATATAAAACAAAGAAACACCTGCGTTTTCGTGCTTTTTCTAAAATTTCTAATACCGGTATTAATACCAGTATCGCGGTATTAAGTTCTAAAAAATACCGAATACCGGTATTCAACTTTTGGTCCGATATTGCAATCCCTACTCACACACAAGAAGCAAGATGTAAATGACTCAATATTTTCTGCAACAAATAAATTAAAAAAAAACTCTTGAGAGAGAGGAGTCAGGAATAAAAAAGAATGTCAAACATATCTTAGTCAGTATTTTAAAATTTCCAATTAACTGGTATGAAATAATTCGCTAATAGTATTTTTAGCTGCTGAATGAAAAGTGTGTCATTTCTAACTACGGATATTTTTTGTGAGTTGCTTATTACAAAACTTCCAAAAGGTTGAGTGTAAAAAAATTTTTTTGGTCGCGTTATACGAATAATGTCGAATTAACTAATGAAGTGTTTGGTTCCGATTAAATCGTTAAATCAGAGTCTGACTGTATATATATATATATATATGTAAGGATAATTAAATTAGATTAAAAATTAAATTCACTATCTAGAGTAATTCACTTTTATATTACCTCCTCACCTCTTCAAGTATCAAACTAATGACCCATTTATTTATTCCGAACATTTGGCCTAGCCAATAAACATGTCTAATTCCAGATCGTTATATTTAATAGCCCTATGTGTCAGCATTAACTTTCAAGAGCACTCATGAACGCCGCGATCGGTGTTTTAAGTGTTTAACCCACTTAAGATTATTCGGTGGCGTTCTTCTTCTTCTGCCTCTTGCGTCAGATGATGTATAACTTTGATCAAATAAAAGACCTTGTGTGTGTGTTAAAAACTAAGTCTGTTTCTGACTCTAAAATCATGTCATATATATATATATATATATATTGCTGTAATTTACAATAAATGCATTAAGCTCTAATTATTCGTTATTAAAGTTTGACGGGACTAATCTATTATCTAATTTCCAATTGTATTCGTAAAATGAAAAACACTTTCATCGCATTCACTTAAAAATGAATTTCCGAATTAAAGATGTTCCTTTTTAAAAACTGAATGAATATTTTAAATCTAAATCGAGAATAAGTGATTTATTCATTGTGGCTATCATTCCATTTAAGTAAGTAATTATACCAATTGAATGTTCTTTGAATATTTAAGAAAAGTTGCTTTCACTTAAACTTTATTGGCAATGGTAGGAATAGTTTTTACTTCTTTTTCGTTACGTTCAATTGCCTTTACTAAGGATAAAAACATCTAAATAATTATACTAAAATAAATAAATCAAATAACTTCTGTACTTTTCTATTTAATTGGAATGTTTATCTTAAACTAATTAAGCTTTTTTTCTTTATTTTGAAAAAAAAATTGCACTCTTTAATTTCATGCACGAAAGAAAAATTATTCGCTAAATCAAAAAGTTTACTAGGAGTTAAAAATTATTTTTTGCTATTTTAATTGAGTAATTATAAGCTAAGAAGTACTTAGAATATTTTGCTAGAATTATAAGTTATTCTTTAGAAATAGGTGTGTAGTTAGACTCTAATTTATAAAGAATTTAAATAATTAAATGCCCATATAATTTGGTATGGAATGCACTTAATGTTCTAAAGTAACAGTTAACTGCTTAGAATAAATATAAAATGAAATAGAGTTAGAGAAAAATGTAAAAATATTATCCTTAAGTACAATGATTATTGTTGAATGTTTTCCTAAATTATCTTTGAGAAAGTCAGAGTTATGATTTATGTTATTTTTAATTTCAAACTTTTCGAATTACTTAAATATATTATTGGCATTTTGTTAAATTTGATTAAGTAGATTATCAGGTACTTCAAATGAAATACATCAAAATTATATATATTGTAGTTATTTCCAAGTTCTTATAGTTTTTTAAAAAAATTATTCTAGTATTTAAATTGGACATTTTCATATACAATTTGACTCCTAACCATCCTGAAAAACAGTGCCTTATTTGCGAGAAGAAATTAGTTTTATTTTTTTATTAAATTACACTTATTTCTTGGGATGAGAACAAAAAACATAGATGTCCTATTCTTTTTCTCTTTAATTTTTTTGATCAAATGTATTTTAAAATCTCCTGTTTCAACACTGGAAATTTTCACAGCAAATAAATGCTTATCATCTAATTTTTTACATAATATCAAAGATATACGTAGTATGAAGGAGTATTGTAAAAATTAAAATGCATATATCACTGGAGTGAGCTTTAAAATACGGTACAACGCCATCTATTGTCTGAAAATTACGATTTTTTTCTTACATATTTGACTTGGCCACCATGTATTACACAATTAATTTAACAGTACTAAGTCAAGAACAAGTTTAATAATTACCAGTAACTCAATGGGCACGTCATGAAACTATGCACAAATTTTTTTCTTGATAATTTGTACCGTTTGTAATTAAATCTGTATTGTAGATTTACATCAAAGTATATTATTATTGAATTCAATACATTATTATTGTATGTGAGGGGGGCGCGATGAAAATTATGATTAAAAATTGGGTTGCGAGTAAAGAAAGTTTGAGAAGCACTGGGTTATAGTGAAAAATCTTCGAAATAAATATTGGTGAGTTCGGGGGTCAGTTTATTCATATCTTTGTTGGGAGTCGAGCAGATTTCAAGGTTGAGTGAGTAGTAATATTAACGACGCACTGTTATTAACACAACACACTGTTATTATTACGCACACAATATTAACGCCCCCTACGGAAGCTTTTGGCGACGGACCACGTAATTTTGAACCATGGTCAAGTGACGTGGACGACACCTGAGCTGGCACCCCATCTCCTAACAACCACACCAACGGAAGAACGTTTCAGCTCTCAACAGATTTAACGTGCATCGCCGCCCTACACGGCGGATCTTTAGGGGTACTGGGCTCGAACTCATGACATGTCTGCCATGATCCGATACCTTGACCACTGGGCTACCGCAGCCCTATTTCAAGGTTGAAGTTATCGTCGAGTTTCGTATTTTGTCACGTGGTCGAGTGACTAGAACAACGAGACACCACCCACCGTAACTCATCTCGTACACCCGGGGTGGGCATCAAGTCGATCGCGATCGACCGGTGGACCGCCAAATCAATTTGGGGTGACTGCCTTCACTAAAACCTAAATAATCATTTCATCATATGAAGGTTCAGAAACATTTTAAATATACGGAGAGGGAAAAAATCGAATCACTAGAATAAATTTCGTTGAGTAGAAATTACACTTCGCTATTTGGAGGTTATTTTGCGAAGAAAATCGTAAAACGGGGGTTCTTGGTTGCAGGAAAAAGTTCGCTAAATAGAGAAATTCACAAGATAGAGATTCGTGAAATAGAGGTCTTTCTCTTAGTTCACTACACCTACGTTACTGGGTGGACCGTAACACACAGAAAAAATTAAAAGTAGCCCGTACTCTGGAAAAGTCTGTGTGTGCCTCCACTGTCGTACATCATTCGTAACTTCATCTTCACACAAATGTGAAGTGAAAAAGAATCTATATGTTTAATGTGCATCAGACCCCATACACAACGTGTTTTCAGTAGCAATAGGGTTTGATTCAGAATCTTCACAATACCGCATGTGTTATCGTGAACATGAAACTCGGCGACCGAGACCTTCTGCACTTAGCCCGGATTAAGATTTAAGGGACGATTATTTAATTATCTGTGTAAGATATCACGAGTTAGATTATATCATTCCTACAATAAAGTCGTTTTTTTAACCCATGAATTCCGAGCTTTGTTAATTGGTGACATAAGTAAAAATTATTTTTAAGTTTAATTAAAAAAAGTACGTATTATAAACTGGACCCTTATTTTACTCATACCTTAAGGAACTAAAATCGTGTATTATTGGGTAATAGTAACTATTTTAAGATAGTGAAATGATTTTTGTTAAATGAAAACTATTTTTATTCGTTTCAATTAGAACCATTTTTACAAATTAATAAACGACTAAAAAGAAAAACATGAGATTGAATTTATTCATCGCCTAATTAAGGCTATCTTCGGTTGTTAAAGAATAGGGGCCGAATTTGGAATATTTTTTCAGATACAAAGTACTCAAACATTAATATTGTATTCTGACTACACTATCATGTATAGAGAATCACTTAATTTATCATACTACTCATTTTTATCCGAGTTGACACATTTTTTCTTTTATAAAATGTTCTTTTGCATTTTTTCCTATACCGTATTGTTAACTGAGCTCATCCCTTCACATGTTAAAAAGAAAAACTAATTATTTATGAAATATTTTGAAATTTTAAAAACACTATATTTTTAAATAAATGCATGAGTTACAATGTCACAAATTTTTAGAAAAAAATTAAGGCATTTTTTCTGTTTGAAAATGTGCTCCGCGTCAAGTTCACACTCTTGTACATATGGCGAAAACAGCCTTAAATAATGTGTTAGATTTTCTGGAACACAATCTCTTATTTTCTTTGATGTCATGTAAGTAAAGAAATGCAATTAAAAGTAAGTTTGATGCAATACGTTTCTAAGAATTTCTAGTCAGATATTTAAACCAACCAAATGAAACGATCGAGAGAAGCGCATCCGTCGATTCTAGTTTTTCTCTCAGGATAAAGACGACTTCGAAGCCAATTCACATTTTCAACTTTCCATAACTTCAGATTAGATGATATCTCAACTCCGTGTAGAATCCTCGATCCACAAAATCCCCACAAAAGATTTGTGCTATTAAAAAATATCATCGCGAGGTGGACGTGTAGTAAGTTTTTAACTTTAGCTTGTTATCGTACCCGTACTGCTTTAAAAATATATATATAATTTAATCCATATTTTGCTCACATTTTTAGCTACTAACAATACAAAATTTCGAATGTAATTTTTTTTTTCAAGATATTTGCCTCAATACAAATAATATCTTCCGTTGAAATAAGTGTTACGTAATAATATTGTATAGCTACTTTTCTGGCATTAAAGCTTTAAATATAATTTCTTTTTTTAGTTTAATTATAGTAAATATTGAAAATAGAAATAATTCTTATATTAACTTTATTTTAAAAAGTTTTATTTACTGATTTTTATATAATGGGAGATATATGAAAATTTGCACAGGTATCGAAAGCTGTGATATCGTCTAAGGCAGCGATAATCAACCTGCGGCCCACCGAGCCTTTTTAAGTGGCTCGGTCAGTGCCCCTTTTGTCGCTGGATGTCACTGGGTACATGGCTCGCAAAGCGAGCCTCCAACCCATATCCTAGGAGTTAACGGTGCCTGGAGAAGTAGCGTCCTTGGTGGTAGGAAACAGCCTGATAGGTCGTTGGTACGTGGAGAGAGGGCGTGGCTACGAAGCACTTGGAAACAAATTTTGAGTTGGAAAAGTCCATCCTTGAATGGTAGAGAGCTTGTCTTGTAATTGGTTGAGGGGTTAGAGTGATCTGGCTCTAGATTGGCTGCCCTGAAGTTAGTTAGAGAATAATTGAATGGGAAGATTGCCTGTGTGGGTATACCGATTAATTAAAGAAGTAAGCAAAATGTAATTTTAAAAATTTTAAGTAATAATATTAAATTTAGAAGGTCATTTGCCAACAGGCAAATGAAGACATTTTAATGTTACGGCGGATTGTAGGAGTCAAGGAGAATTCCCCTTTGGGCCCTTTTTGGTGTTGTCTTGAGGTACATAATTTTCCAGATTTAGAATGTGACTATTAGTAAGTGGTAAAGAATCAAAAAATTTAGTTGCTAGTTTCTTAATAAAATTTTAAAAGTCGGAATTTTAAGAGCTTTGTATATATCTGAATTTCTCATGTACATATTTGCATTAACAATCATACAGAATAGTTTTATTTTGGGAAATTTCAAGCATTTTATATTAGTATTAGCGGCATATCCCCACACAGGACAACCGTAACTCATAATGGGCCGCAAAACGGCTGTGTAGAGAAGTACTTTATTTTCAGTAGTCATTGTGGAATTCCGGCAAATTAAGGGGTATATTAATCTTAGAGCATTCCGGAATTTATTTCGCGCATATGTAATGTGTTGTTTCCAAGTGAGTTTGTTATCCAGTAAAAGTCCTAGGGGTAAACTGTGTTTTGAGACCATTGTAGTGGTGTGGAGTATAGTGTTGGCGGCGTTGCAGGTTTCCTTTTCCTTGTAAAGAGTACTGCAACTGTTTTGTCAACATTAAGTCTTATTTTCCATGTGTTAAAGTATGTTTCTAGTAGCTGTAGGTGATTATTTAGTACTTTAGTGATATATTTGTGATTTTTGTGTGTCGTAGCTATGCAGGTATCGTCTGCATAAATATTAAGGATGGTCTGTGGATATGTTGGTATGTCATTTTTATAAATGTTGAAAATTATTGGCCCAAGTATACTACCTTGTGGGGCCCCGATATTCACATAATATACGTTTGAAAGAGTATTTTTAACTCGCAATTGATATGATCTGTTAGTAAGGTAAGAGTTAATTATGTGAATTAAAGCAGGAGGGAATTTGTAAATTATTAGTTTGTAAATTAAGCCACTGATCCAGACCTGATTGAACGCCTTCTGATACCCAAAAAGACAGCCCCAGTGGAACTGTTCCTCTGAAACCCAGAAGTAATTTTCTCAGCGTCGGAAGGGAGGCAAGTAAGAGTCGTTTTGTAAAACCAAATTGATTTGGGTTAATAAAATTTGTACAGAAATAAAGGTTTAATCCTATTAAAATGATGTGTTCGCTATTTTGCAAAAGGAGGATAGAAGAGAAATTGACGAAAACTTGTTAAAAAAATGATTTTTTTTTCCAGGTTTTTGATTGGGAAGATTATTGCCATTTTTTGAAAATGTCTTAATTTTAGAATCTTGTTTATTAAGAGGTGAGAATTGGGAAAGTTTTTGAGTGGAAATTTTTTTTAATCATTTTATTAGTAATCATACCCGAACCGGGAGATTTATTATTTTTAAATTCAAATAGTTCATAACTTCCCCAGGCCCGTGGGGTAATATATGAATAGGAGGTGGGTTAGCGAAGAAATTTTAAATATTATTACAATGCATAAAATTTTAGTAATAAAGTTTTCTGGTCTTGGGTTATCAGGGGGTTATTCTGAAAGTTTCAGCGAGTACATTGGTTTTTTTTTTCGTCTGTAATGGCAGTCCCTTTAAATGATGGAATATCGACCCTTTTTACGAAAAATTTTTGATATTGCCATAAGGAGTTGTCTTGTTATTCATTGTTCTAATTTTATTTTCCAGGTTTGATCTGAGAATTTTTTGCCCTTTTTTAATCTTTTTCTGTAGTCTATTATAATTTGTTTTGTGTATTGGGTTTAGGGGTTTTTTGATTTTTTTTTAGCTTTATTTTTAAGTCTTAAAGATTTTGGATGTGATGTGGAGTGTAGGGCTTTTTCTTGTTTGTGATTGGTTGGGGGGGTGGCTGGGCGGAGCGAACAGCTTCGGTGAACAGTTGATTTTATTTTCCAGAATTTCTTTTTAAATATTTATGTAGCCCAAATTTTTAATATTTTATTAATGTATTCGAAAATTTAGACCAACAGGTGGAAACTTTTAGAGTTATCCTATGAATATTGGAGAAAATGAAAAGTTAAAATTACGGGGTTTTTGATCGGGAAAAAATTTCCCGAATTAAAAAGGATTGTATACGGATATTTTTGAAATTTTTTATTAGTGCAAAGTCTAATGTATTTGAAGTTATCCCCGAATCGAGTGGGGGTATCTGGGGAAAGCAATTTCAATATAAAAAAGTAAAAGTTTTAAGTTGTTTTCCACGGTGGATTTTTGGGGAGCAGTTCCGCATTGTGTGGATTAAAATCGCCAAAATCACACTTTTCTTTGATCTGTAGTATATTTTCCAAATCAAGTGTGAACACTATTGTCAGTGTTTGGGGGATATAAATACTATGATTGAAAGGGGGCTGAAATTTGGTGGATTAATTGTACAATGGTAGCTTCAGATTACTGAAGTTGGGTGTTGGGGGTTGTAATGACAATTAAAATTAAAATAAGCGTACCACTTTGAGCATGCCCTTCCACCACACGATCATTTCTGTAACAGGTGTAATTAGAAATTTTAAAGTTGGGGATGGTCTTTTTTGTTTTTTTGCACAGTATAATGTCGGGAGTACTTCTACAAATAGTTTGAATTCTACTATTTTCCAAAGAAAGCCATTTTCATTCCATAAACCCCTCAGGCCAATAAAAGGCGATAATCTTTCGTAATGTTAAATTTAAATCCCTCAAAAGGGCCTTAATTTTTTCCGTAGCGATTTCTTTGAATTTTTTTGGTTGAGGGGGGGGGAAGACTTGCTGTTACTAATTTGTTATAAGCATTGAGAGGGGGGAAATTGTTTTTTGGGGATCTGAGTAATAAATTTTAGGTCCATCGTTCCGCTGTTTGTATTATTAACAGTTATGGGGTAGGGGCCCTTTATTGTGTGTGTGGGGTGATTGGGCCGGTTTGTTACCGTGCAGCAGGAGTTTCCTTTTTGATGTGGGCCATCTGTTGGTTGTTCTTGGGTTAAAATACCGGCGGCTTGGAGTATGTGATTCCCGGTCTAACAATACGTTAACGTGTTAGTGTAATTGTTATTGTTTACTTGTGTGCCTTTTCAAGGTTTGGGAAAGGGGGAGCCTGAGTAATTCCATTGTCCCCCTATGTTTTTGCATTGATGCAAAAAAACTTTTTCTACTCTTTTTAATTTGACAACCCCGGGTTTTATGCCCTTCCCGCATTTAGACACCTTGGCGTGATGTGGCAGTTTTCGGCTGTATGGTGAAACGGTTACAAGAATAGCATTGGGGACCCTTTTCCATCGTAACCGTCCACAAATGGGTTTATGAGCTCACTTTAGTTAAGTCAAAAATCTTGGATTGTGAATGTTTCTAGGGAGAGACAGAAAAATTGGGGCGGTTGTTTTTTTGGCCGATGTTGGGAAACTTTTCGACCTGATCCTAGTTCAAAAATCATTTTTTTTATTTTTCTGGGTTGGGAAACGGGGGTAAGCCCTGATTACCCTTTAATTGGTCTTCAGTTTTGGTTTGAAGCAAAATATTGATATTTAAGTTCGTCTGTTTTTGTAAATTTAAATTTCCCTGCGTTGTTCTTTTGTATCCGTATACAGTTTTTTGTATTCTCCGGTGAGTTTGCTGCGGGGAATCGAGGGATCGTCTAGAGTTTTCATTTGAGTTCTATGATTTTCCGTTATCTTAAGAAAATTGGTGGGGAGATTTTACTTGTAGGGTGATTGGCTTTGGTTGTAGGGGGGATTTTTTTGTTTTTTTTAAAATTTTGCTGCATTTATCCTGGGTTTGAGATTTTTAAAGCGATTTTCTGTTAAATTTTTAAAATTTTCCTTATAGGTTAGATTAGGCTTGATACTTTTCCTGGGGGGGAAGGGGTGAAACCATCCCCGCTTTCCTTTAGTATTAGATTTACGGGGGTGAAGTAGGGGTTTCCCCCCCACACACACATGAACAGGGGAGCCTGGGGGTATCACAGTATGGAAGAGAGCCAAACACTCAGTTTTAAAAATAAATTGTCCGCTGTTTCACCATTTCCCCCAAAAGGGCGGTCGTGTTCATCTTGTGCTTTGATTGGCGGAGGGTCGTATCATATTCTCAAAGCCCTGTGCTATGGGGGTATATCGACAATATCTGCCTTAGTGCTTCCCCGCCTTGCACATGAAGTTGGTCCAAACGGCCGTTCCGGTGTCGAAATTTTCCCGACTTCGGGGGCGTAGCATTTTTATAATCCATTTCGTTGTGGAATAAATTCAGAGCCCTGGTCGTCAGGAATATTTTTATTTTACTCAGAAGTCGACTCAGCTCTAAAAAAAGCTATAAGTACGACCTGGATAGTGCCAGAAATGCCGGTGGAGCTCGTTCAAAGAACGTGCTTACTCAACGGTGTCTAACCTTCCAATCGTTCAGTGTCCCTTTTTCTGAAAAATTCACTTATTTAAGAACAATATATTAAAAATTTGGTGGTAAGAAATCAAATATATCAATTTTGCTTTTTGCTCTCAATGACGTACGACTGCAAGTTGATAATTGTTTTATTTGTTACGGTTAGTGATAACCGACAACAGTGGAGTAGTGACCGTTTTATGGGTGGAACTAATTTTTTAACTATATTTCATATCTTGCAAACGAAAAGTACTCGAATAAAATATATACTAATTTCAAGACCTTGTGTGTTAGACTATGTTGTGGTAAAAAACAAATATGGATTAGTAATTGTTTGGTTTGTCACGAAAGTGCTGCATTTAAAAAATAACAATAAGCAAGAATCATTCAATGATACATTTCCTCGAAAATCTCTTCCGAAAGGTAATAAATAGGATTTCTTGAATAATCTTTGCAACAGCAAAGTGTTTTGTCAGTGGTAATGTCACAGCGGTAACAAAAACATTTACGAAGTTTGTTATATTATTGGTAATAATATGAAACCGTTTAGAGTGATGCATAAATTGTGAGATTATTTCAAAATCTGTGTGTGACAAAAATAAAAAATATAAAAAATAGTTATTAAAAAACGCAAACCAGGAGGTAAAATATTTTGATCAGTTTTCCTCATTTTAACATCCCCCTTTATTTTTATCTTCATGATGCGGCCCGCATGAAATAGCCGACATTTGTATGCGGCCCAGCAGAAAAAAAGAATCGAGTATCCAGAGTCTAAGGGATCCTTTTACAAATTTTTACAAAAAACAAATATCAATTACTTGAATTCTTTATAAGCAGCAAATACTCCTTCTTTTTTAATAATATTTGAAATAGAAGAATAAATTGTATGTATCTGTTTCTAAGTACATAAATACCATGAAATCTAATTTTTAATGAAAATGAGTAATCATTAAAAGTTTGTGTGCTTATGACCACACGATAGAAGTGATAACTTCAAATTTTGTAATGTTATTTCAGGGATTATTTTGGTGAATAAAAAACAAGGAGATATTAGTATTGTTCTATAAAATTATTTTTTCATATGTCTGTACTCATAAAGTAATATTTTTGTGCGAAATATGCAATCATATTTGTGATTTAATTGTATTCTAAGAGGGAAACAATAGATTTATGGTAGCTGAAAAGGTTATAAATACTATAGATTCAAAATTTTATTTAAATGTCCATAAAAAACCCTCCGTCAAGCGTTGTTTCGTACTTCCTCGGATTTCATTTGCATCATTTGACATAATTAAATTGAATTTTAATTTTAAAAAATCAACTAAAGTTTTGATTTGACTTTTGAAAAGTCTACTTTAAAATTCCCACTTAAAATCATAGGAAATTTATTCAGAAGACCCGATCCGGGCTTTATGAATTTTGGTTGTAATTTAACAATATTCAATTCTAACCATGAATTAATTTAAGAAAATGGATAGTAATACAGGTAGTTGGTTGAGAAGATTGGAATCTAGGTCAACACTTTTAAAAAGAGATTTGAACAGAAGATTTGTATCACATAATCTCTAGCTTCTACTAGTTTTTTTTGTCATTGTAGGGCAGTTTTGTACAAGTATATCCGGTGCTGCTTCACAAGGTAAGTTTTAAATATATTTCGTTTTCTTGTATTTAATGCAAGTTTTTCTTAATATCTGTATACTTAATTTTGTTATTTTAAATTTTTAATTGCTTTTATTTTTTTAGACTCAAAGCATATTTAAGTAATGTGATTAATAGAACTATTTGTTCATCGCTATACTTATATTCGCTTACAAAAATAGATTGTTATTCTTAATCTTACTGCAATATTGCTAATGATAATTATACTATTTACTTAGTTTTATAATGATTTGTCCTTTTTCTACATTTTATGTTTAATTTAGCGTAGGATTTCTCTCTAAGCCTATTTTACAAGCTTTTATTTAACTTGCAATGTAAAATGTTCGGGTGGAATCTTGCAGTTCAATTTTGAAGCTCATGTCTTCAACCGATTGAGCCGAAATTTTGTATAGACGTTTAGTTTGGATGACAATGCATGCTTTGACTATTTATATTCCGTTATCGCAATTAGTTAAAAATATATTAATTAAAGTAATTTGTTTTATGTGGAATTTTTTGCAACTCAATTTTGAAGCTGATGTCTTCAACCGATTGAGTTGAAAATTTGTATACAAGTTTAGTTTGGATGAAATTGCTTGTTTTGATTGTTTATATTCCGATATCGCAATTTGTTAAAAAGATATTAATTAAAAACTCTTACTCATATTAGAAGCTTACTTTACCTGTTTCCACGAGCCCTCGTGGCCTAGTGGGTAAATAGCTGGTTTCAAATGGATTGCCCTGTGTTCGATTCCCGGGAGCTCGCAGTTTTTAAATTTACTCTAAATAACTTTAATTTACCTTAGTAAATTTTTTTCTCTTGATTAAATTTAAATTCCCACGTTCTTTCCTGTTTTTTCCGAGCTTTTATTTAACTTGCAATGTAAAATGTTCGGGGAGGATTTTTGATTGAAAAAGAAATCTGGTATTGTGAATTCTACTTGATAAAAATGTTTATAGTAGATGACACGGATTTAATTTGCAGTATGTCGAATCTAAATTCGCTATTTTTTCATTCTTATTCGCAAATCATTTTTTTACAAGCTTTTATTTAACTTGCAGTGTAAAATCTTCGGGTGGAATCTTGCAACTCAATTTTGAAGCTGATGTCTTCACCCGATTGAACTGAAATTTTGTACACACGTTTAGTTTCGATGACAATACATGTTTTGACCATTTATAGTCTGATATCGCAATCAGTTAAAAATATATTAATTAAAAACCCTTTACCCATATTAGCTCTTTATTCTGCCTAGCATCTTATCGGATTGAGCTTAAAAAAGTTTCGATTTTTCGACCTTTTTTAAAAACCCGTCGTATTTTTTCTATCAAACTGAGATAAAAAATAATTACATAATCGGAAAGATCATTTATATTTCGTCACTATACTATTTATTTCTTTTTAAAAAATGATATTTTCTATTTTACGATTTCTTCTAAAATGCATTTTCATGAAAATGATTTCTTAATCGTCCCGTATTTTTTTCCTTTCGTTTTAATGAATCTATATTCTGCACTAAAAAGGTCAGGCTTTTCTCTTTTATAGAATCAGTCATTTAAAAAATAAAATACCGAAAACGTTTTTTCTACGATTCTTCAAAAATTACTTAAATTTTTAATAAAACATTTAAAAACGTCGTTATTTTTAAAGCTATTTGCACGAAACTTTTTTTTCGTTTGCAGAAAGTATTATCCAAATTCTGCACAAAGTTTTAAAAAATTGGTTTAAAATTACGGATTTAAAAAATGTGTTTTTCGTTTTTAATATAGTATTATAGTAAAAGCAGGAAAAAAGGAGTTTTAATATTTTGATTAATTTTGCTTTGTCCAATGTTTTGGTCTTACACTGTTTATCCCCGTCCCCCATTATCCTCTTGTTGCGGCTCGAGTGAAATATTTATCATATGTACGTGACTCGGCGGGAAAAAAGATTGAGTACCCCTGAGCTAGCCTGTTAAAAATTAACTGGCAAACGACCTTGCAACCTTGTCGAATGAGATGAATAGACTGAGAAACCTGTCCAGCGATAGCTAAAAAGTTAAAAATAAATTAAAAGTAAAAAAATCTTTTAAAAAACAAGCTTTTATTTAAATGCTCTAAAAAGAATAAAATGAACTTTTCGTTTAAAATTTTTTTTGCTGCCAACTTATAACGTCATTACACAATTTATGATATAAAAGCTTGTCGTGAGATTTACCTGCGTAGATAAACAAGCAAATTAAATAACTTGATCTGACTGATTTTAATTTTTAAAAATTTCAAACTAAGTAAATACGTTTACGTAAATCTCGCGACAAGCTTTTATATCATAAATTGTGTAATGACGTTATAAGTTGATAGAAAAAAAATTTAAACGAAAAGTTTATTTTATTCTTTTTAGAGCACGTAAATAAAAACTTGTTAAAAAAAATTTTTTACTTTAATTTATTTTAAAATATTACATGTTTCATTTTCATGCTTCAAATAGGATTAGAAAGAATCCTGCATACATTTTAATAGAAAGATGTCACGGGGTGGAGACCCCGCTTATATCGAAGGAAGGAATTTTACTTTTACGGCGTATTGGTGGGGGGACAAACTACCACGTTTCATGTCGTTTCGGATTGGCGGGAGGAGGGGAAAACGTCTCTTCTTTTCTCCTTAGTTGTGTGTATGTCACGGAGGACTTTATCCGAGTAAGATTTCCGACTGAAGACGAAAAAAGCTGAAGGAGCAGTACAAACCCAAGCGGGACGTTCATTCAAATTCACTCTCCAGCGAAACGCGCCAATAAAAATTACCACTTCAAATTTTTTAATAAAAAATTATACGTAGAAAGCCTTTTTAAATTTGTTTCGGTTACGCAACATTTTCGGGAAGACTTCATTGTCTGATTTAAAAATCCATCATGAAAATTTATAAAGAAGTTCAAATATAGATTTAAAATTCTAAAATCTGTTCAGGCAAAATTTTTCGTACTGCGCGTGAGGTTAGTTTGATTTAACTTTTTGATTCCCAATTTTTTAAAACAGAACGAGAAAAGTTTAAAATATCAAATGACTACCATGTGTGTGTGTATGTGTGAGTGAGTGAGTCTTTATTTACTTAGCTTTTTAAAGCAGTAAGAAGGTCATCAGTAATGGGACATGTTGTGGCTACCCAAGCCTAATCGCCATGATAGCCCACTCGTGGATATTGTTGTTTCTGTCTAGTACTAAGATCTGCATTTTGCGCGTTAATGATAAATCTTGTAGATGCACGTGTTATCTCTATAAAAATTCAAACACATGTAAACGCGTGGGTTAAGGTCGTTAACAATTGGCCGCGGTAGCCTAATGCTGACGTTTACAAACTCGTGGCTGACATCATGGAATCTCTGGTTCATGTCCTGATGACACTGTAGGTCCAACATGTAGAGGGGCTGAATGAAAGTGAGATCGTGGATGAAAGTTTTCACGTAGCTGTAGTGTTGAGGTTGGGAGGATTGGTGCCGGCTAAGGTGAAATCGTCACTTGATTTTGATTCAAAATTTCGAGATTCTTCACTAAAATATCTCGTCCAACTTTGAGTGGAAGGTGATAAACACTCCTTCCCTTGCTCAACTACTTTGGCATCACGTGGAAGTCTGGAAAGAGAGCTAGCAGAACTGGTATCATTCTGACCAAATCGTGATTCATAATTACTGTACTTCATCTAGTAGTTTAAGTAATAAAGGGGCTGCGGTAGCCGAGTGGTATAGGTATCGGACCGTGGCTTGCCTTGTCACGAGTTCGAGCCCAGTACCATTAAAGACCCGCCGTGTAGGGCAGCGATGTACGTTAAATCTGTCGAGAGCCGAAACGTCCTCCCGTTGGTGTGGTGTGGTAGTTAGGAGAGGGGGTGCCAGCTCAGGTGTCGTCCACGTCACTTGACCATGGTTCAAAATTACGTGGTCCGTCGCTAAAAGCCTTCGTGTAGCTGAACAGTGCAACGTTAATATTCAATCAATCAATAATAAAGGGGGCCACGGTAGCTTAGTGGTCAATGTATCGGATCGTGCCTGGCTTGTCACGAGTTTGAGCTCAGTACCAGAATACTGTTTTATGACGCTTAAAAGTTTAATACTCATAATTATGATGTTTCCGCAATGGCTGTTCTGGCATTGAGCCACAGAAATAAAAATATCTTCGACAGTTCTTAGTTTTAGAAAGAATGTAAATTGATACTTTGAGCATAAAGCTTCATTTAAATACTCTATAAAGTACTTATACCTTCCCCTCTTGCTCACGTATGTGGCCGTGGTAGCCTAGTGGTCAAGATATCGGATCGTGGCTGGAATTTTACGAGTTCGAGCCCACAACCACTAAAGACCCGCCGTGGAGGGGAGGGATGCACGTTAAATCTGTCGTGAGCTCAGACGTCCTACCGTTGGTGTGGTATAGTATTTAGAAGAGGGGTGCCAGCTCAGGTGTCATCCACGTCACTTGAACATGATTCAAAATTACGTGGTCCGTCTGCTAAAAGCCCTCTTGTAGCTAAACAGTGTGACGCTAATATTCACTCACTCACATTCAGTAATAAAGCCCAAAGAGATGATATATCAAATAGGAACCCAAAAAACAGGACTTTATTATCAAGAAAATTATGTTTATTCTCCTGAGAAAGTATACTTCCCTGCAATTTATTATTCACAATATTTCAGTATAAATACCTTATAGTTCTAAGTGTTGCACAATGGACAATACTTGTTTATAATTGCTTTATTTAAAAATTTAGCTCAATACTTTTTTAAAAAGCCTATTGTTATAATAACATATGCATTTCTGCTCAAATTTCCTGTAATCTTTAGAGTGTTAATTATTGCATTTTTTAAAATCGTTTTCCTTGCGGTATTTAAAATTCATCAGGTTCTCAGCTAATAAAGAGAAGGAATTTTTGAACACTGGAAATAATCCTAATTGAAATAGAAGAATATACAAATAATTGAACTATTCTCTTAGAAAATTTTATAATGAAATAATAATTTGAGTTTTCATACAGTTTTAGAAACCAAGTATAGGCGAAATTAAAATTTGTAATCTTTGTAACGCATCTTCGAAGCAACTTAAAAATTAATATTTCCTCGAAACACATAGCAGTTGAAATTCTCAATTTTTTAAGGGATTCTTAATAGGGAAAGATTAATGCTTTACAATAGATCCAGTTTCTAAGTTCACTTCTTAGGCAGATGAAAAGGAAATTGGGAGTTTAACTGAGTTTACAGAGAAAAATGCATGTCTTTCGTGAAAATGGACTTCAAAAAAGTTTGATTTGCTTTGAATCAAAAGACAATACAATTTAGAACAAGTTAATATTGGATTGGGATATATTTCATGTTTTAGTTACCTACATTTTAATGCAGTGCTTCTCAAGGTTTCACTACTTGCGACCCAATATCCAATCATAATTTTCATCGCCCCCCTACACATAAATATAATGCATTGAATTCAAAAATACTATACTTTGAAACTAAAGCTGCAATACGACTTTAACCTCTTAAGTACCACCAGCGTATATAAACGTCTCGCACAGCCAAAATGTTAATTGTTTCGGACGTATATATACGTCTTTCCGAAGTATGATCTTTTCTCTGTACTGCTATCCATAAAATTATTTCGAAGACTTTGGAATGCAATAATAGGACCTTGACAATGTTTGCTAAGGATTTACTTATTTTCAGGGATTTGATTATTTATTAATATTCTCTCCCCCAATACACCACATGCACTCGCCTACGTGTTGAAAAACGGTGGCATTGGGAAGCGAATCGTGTAACTTTTAGTTGGCAGTTAAGGGATAAATTATAAACCGTAAAAAATTACCAATATAACTGTTAATTTTTGTATGTAATTTTTCATATGACAAGCCCATGGGGTCACTGATAATTATTAAACTTGTTTACTTAGTATCATTAAATTAATTATAAATGCATCAGTACTGCACAATGTATTTTTATAAGTGTTTTATATCAATATAAAATTGTATTTCCTTTTTTATTATGTCAGAATGTGTTTCGTTTGCTAACTTTCTGTAAATTAATAATTTGTTTTAAAATAACCTAAATAATTTCGCACCTCCCTCCTAGAGTTATCACGCCCCCTAGGGGGGCACGCCCCACAGTTTGAGAAACGCTGTTTAAATATATAATGCATTCCAAACAGAATATGTCCTCAAAATATATTTTACAACATATAATAAGAAATCATAAAATAACTATTTCTTCTTTATTAACGGACACTAAAATGTTCGGTTAGGCTTTTCTCTGCTCTTGGTTTGTCTGGATGATAATTGCAGGGCTTATCTTAAACAACTTTGTTATTTTGTAATTTCTTATTTTCATGGATGCCAGCTCTGATGATGATCACTTTGCTTGATACTAAAAATTACGAGGAAAATTAATAATACATATAATGTAGCTTCAAGGGGATAAAAAAATAGAACCACAGCAAATTTCTTAATGATGTTTTATTGTGTGTTTGGACAAGATTGGTACCCAGTAACTCAAATTTTCATTCCATATCCTTGTCATGATCTGGGGTGCCGATAATGAGGCTCTCGTATGAATCTTATAATTTTCAGAAACCGATACCGCATTTTACAAGGTCTGATACACAATAAATTGGAAAAGAGTAGAATTATTCCCGTTATTCCATCTCCAGGTATTCAAAATAAATATGAAATTATAGCGAATCTTTTCAATTAGAATACTGAAACATTAGATATAAACAGACTCTGAACAAGATACGTTATCGATGTCTTGTGTAAGAGCACAAAATAAATCCTTATTAAAAAAAACTCCTTATTAAAATTACTGCAGAAATAACAATTAAGCTATTTATATTTAGTAATAATTTATTCTACAATTTATAATTTATTGAATTTCACTTCAAACTTATGGAACAGTGTGTGGTGTAGTTCATACATTTTTGAGAGAAATATATTTTTGTAGGAATTATTCATTGAAAGATTGCAAAGATTTAAACTGTACTAAAAATAGACAATTAAAATTTTCCATTGGATGGCTGAAGTATAATTCTATACTTTTGGAAATATTTTTTTATTGTATTTGATAAATGTTATAATTTGGAAAAGAAAAGATTTATTAAAAAAAGATATCCAAAATAATAGACTTTTAAATAATTTTCAGGTATTTGGTGTGGAGGAATCCAGTCTGCAGCTTTGAGCCAGCATCTATCTGTTGACAAAATATTGAAAAAATCGTCGTGACCCATCAGTGTGATCAAAGGATTTACTAGACATGAATGATCAAAATCCTGGAGATGACCCGACGCATGTTTGCGATATGTGTCACAGAGCATTTCAATTCAGAAGACATTACATAAAACACTTGCTGGTGCATAAAGCAAGAGTTTTGCATCAATGTTCAAAATGTTTGGCAGGATTCATTTCCGAATTTGAGCTAAGCGTCCATCTCAGTATTCATACGGAAGAGTCAAGAATGAAATGTAGGTATTGCAGTAAATCTCTAAGTTCACCTTTTGCGCGTAAGCGTCATGAAAATAACCACACAACAGAAACTTGTTTAATTTGCAAAGTTTGCCACAGGATGTTCCAAACTATATTGTTACTACAACAACATCTTCTTTTACATACAGCTGATAAACCTTTTAGTTCTGACGTGTGTGCTGCAGGAATCACACAAATAAAGGAACAGAAACATCCACGTATCAGCATGATAGGAAAAAGCAATTCATATGCCAATTATGCGGGAAAAGTTTTCGTTTCAAATATGAACTGGGGAGACATCAAGATAGCCATAACAAAGAGAAGCGGTATAAATGCTCATTCTGTGATAAAAGGTATAAGAATGAAACAAGTGTGCAACAGCACATACGCTTACATACAGGTAGAAATGTACAAAAGTGTGATAAATGTGATAAGACATTTCTGAATCTTGGTCGTTTGAAGATTCATTACCGAAAACATACAAAACAGTCGTATAAATGTGAAGTTTGTGAACTAAACTTTACTCTAGAAAGCAATTTTATGAGGCATTATCATAATCATTCAGAAGAAAAACTGTATACATGTGAGGTTTGTGGAAAAAGATTTATGCGAACAGGAGCTTTGAAAAGGCATCATCGTATTCATACGGGTGAAAAACCCTATGAATGTGCTTTTTGTGGAAAATGCTTCTTGGACATTAGTGACAGAAGCAAGCATGTTCGAAGGCATCACTAAAAACTTAATTGAGAGAAATGTATCGAAACAATTTTCTTTTTCGCTCGAAAATTATGGTTAGGTCAAAATTAAAGGCTTTATAAAAACCAATAACATCTGTAAAATTTCATGTAATTTATAATGCTAATATGTAAATCAATTGTAATTTATCATATTAAAATTATTTGTTGCATTTTACCTTAGTAGTATATGATCTTTAATTTCTAAGAAATGACACAGTGTATTACATATTATATTCGAAAGTATTTTCTTCTCACATGTTATAAAACATGAATTAATATAATTGGATTATGCGACTTGATTTTGAAGTGTTTAACCAAATAGTAAACAAAATATCTTACTGGATTTTTTTTAAGCTTTTTTACAGTAAAAACGCGAATTCCTTTTATAATTACAATCGGGAATAAGGACTAATTGGCAAGAAAATTGAAAAAAATTATGAAATTATTGGTGGTCAGAACTTTTATGTTCAAAATTGGTAATAAATCAAATACAGCGATGAAAGTTTTTTTTAAAGATGGAGGAATGCTTTGATTTAAATATAGAATGGGGGCGTCCAATATAGTGTATACGTCGTATATCAATACTTAATTCTGCAATAAATTCTAATTAGTCGAAAATATTAGTGCGCTAATTAATGTTCATTGGGGCGCATATTATTATCTGATATATATTTATTTATACTCTAATATATAATACATTCTAAATTTTTCTCCTCAAAATACGTATTGCAGTATAAATGCAATACAAATATAGTTCAAGAATTGATTTTATAACTATATTTTAAATTACAGTAGAACGTCGTTTATCCGAATCAATTGGGACCGGACACCATTCGGATACGCGATTGTTCGGATAACCGAAAACCGAATGCGATCCATGCAGTATATGAAACCGGACACTATTCGAATATTGAAAATCATCACATGCGGGAAACGTGCTTAAAGAAAAAGCAAAATAGGTGCAAAATGTCACAATTTTACTTTTTTTGTGTGGAAAATAATCGCTTATTTTTCTCTCTAGCATTGTGCACCTTCGTTTTTTCGCTGCAAGGTCTCTGATTCTCTTGAGCAGCAGTAATTGAGTAGGACAGCACTCTGATTGTTGTTCGTACCACTTCATAGCTGTCTCTAACGTAGAAAACGCGTCAGCATTTGATGGACCCTAGTTACTTACGTTGTTCTCGCCTTCATCCGTTTCATCGTCGACAGGGTCGAATTCTTCTTGCATGGAAGTCACAATCTCGTCGTTATTTACCATTTGAAATCCAGTCTTCTGCAACGGAGGCCATCCCGGTTTCTACATCTTCATCATATTCTTGAAATCCTGGGCTCGATTGGATAAAGTCGGTAAACTCCTCCCTGTGGTCGCTATTGAAGTATTTCTCGCCTTCTAAATCTGCATTGCACTTTTCGAAAACGTATCAATATACAGTACATGTAGTTGGCAAACAAAAAAAAAATGGTTCGGATATTTGACTCTCCAGATAATAAACGTTTGGATAAACGACGTTCTACTGTATTAACAGGGTAGATTTATGCTCGTCCATGTGTGTATTTTATATATTTAAAAAATATACACTCTTTGGTGTTTGGAAGCAAAGTTTATCCCAGTTTACATAAAGAGTAATATAAATGATTTTAAAATTGCAGTGTTAAGTCCCTTTTCTAAATCAATTTAAATCCTAATTTATGAGTTTTGTGTGATAGCTCTGCTTTTGGGTTATCCGCTCGAATATTGATGCCCTATTTGCGATTATTATTACTCTTATTCTTGAAAAAGTACAAAATACGTTCTTGGTTTTTTTATTTTGTTTTATAGAGAAAAACAATTTTATGCTCAGTTTTTATCCTCCGATTATTTACGCAAAGTTTTTAATATCCCGCGTTTGAAAACACGAAGGGATATTATCGTTGATGTCACCTAATCCAGGTTCAACCTCACCCACAAACACCTTACAAATCATATCAGTACTCCCACAATTCACCTTTGGGTTAATAAAGCTTTTCTTGATTGATTGAACATTAAGGCGTCGCACTGTTCAGCTACACAAGGGCTTTTGGCGACGGACCACGTAATTTTGAACCATGGTCAAGTGACGTGGACGACACCTGAGCTGGCACTCCCTCTCTTAACTACCACACCACACCAACGAGAGGACGTTTCAGCTTTCGACAGATTTAACGTGCATTGCTGCCCTACATGGCGGATCTTTAGTGGTACTGGGCTCGAACTCGTGACAAGGCAAGCCACGGTCCGATACCTATACCACTCGGCTACCGCGGCCGATATAAAGCTCTGTTCTTAAATACCAAACATGGAAACTTCGAAGCCTTGGATTCAATAATATTTTTGATTATTATTGCATTGAAAATTTTATTTCTCTCCAGTCTCTGTGAAAGCTATTAATAGAATTATTAATTTTAATCATTTGCTAGGGCCTAATGAATGGGAGGTGTACACCGAGGGATCCCGAATTTGGAATGAGACCAGGTTCGCGATGTGCATTTTTTATCGGGGGTACCTTTATGGTACCTATACTTTCAAATTAAGACCCTACAATACTGTTTTCAAAGCTGAGGAATCTGCAATCGGATTCTCCGTCAATGGGTGGTTGCTAGAAATGTTAAAATTAATATTTATACCGATAGTTCATCATCCCTTCTTTTCCTTAAAAGTACTAAGAGGTAAAAAATCTGCGTCTTAATTTAATAAAGAATGGGTATAATGGGTATTGATTGATTGATTGAATATTAACGTCGCACTGTTCAGCTACACGAGGGCTTTTGGCGACGGACCACGTAATTTTGAACCATGGTCAAGTGACGTGGATGACACCTCGAGCTGGCACCCCTCTCCTAACTACCACACCACACCAACGGGAGTGACGTTTCAGCTCGACAGTTTAACGTGCATCGCTCCCCCTACACGGCGGGTCTTTAGTGGTACTGACTTGAACTCGTGACAAGGCAAGCCACGATCCGATACCTATACCACTCGGCTACCGAATAATGGGTAATAATGGGTATTGATTCTAGATGGACTGTGTAGCTAACCCTATTTTTACTGCTTCTGTTATCTTGTCTGAAGAAATATTTCTAAAGTTTGATACGAAATTATGGATGTTTACGATGATAACACCTCTTGTGATTATATCGGTCAAGTAGAGCTTAATGTTTTCTACTGATCTTCCAGTCGTAACGAGTTAAGTGTGATTAACGAGTATACTCGTCATGGAGAAGTTCCCGGATTTTCGGCATTGACGAGTATAATCGCTCTATAAAAAATGTAGGTTTTCCGTTGGCTGTTTAAATTGTAATTTTGGAGAAAAAAGTCAAAACAGATTCTCGTCCAAATTCTCAAGGATGCTTTTAGAATATTTTCAGAAGGCTAGGTCGAAGTAAAACAAATGAAAATATATATATATATATAAAATTAAGATAACTTAAGCGTCCCCGCGTATGCACCGGCTGAAACAGTGGACAAGTTCGCATAACGAATTTATTTATGTGCGATGATAGTGTTTTTAATATGTTACCCTAAAATGGGGCAAAGGGAGAAGACGAAAAGTTCATTTAATATAGGGTTTCTTTAGGTATGGTCACACACACAGAGCAATGGGACAAATGCGTGACGCCGGCCAGGTCCTGAACCCATTGATAGTGGTTGCCCGAAGTTACCTAGCTATCGAGTGGTGTAAATGCCAATTGTTTGTTAGAACCATGTGTTGACATTAGAGTAATAGCCCATGCAGTGCTACCTAAAGAGCAATTATTTTATTGGGGTGGGAAAGGCAAGAATGATTTCTCGTAAGAGAACTGTGAACAACCCTACTGTACCACTCCAGAAATTCCTTAGTGTCAAGACAGGTAGAACATATTTTGTCAGTAAGGAAGGAAGTAAATCAGTGTGTGCTTAGTGCACTCAATTCGGGAATTTTGAGGGTCACTAAAATTCATAGATATCAATAAAATTTACGCGATCGGAAGGTCCGTCGGAATTATGAAACCGCTACCAAGCTAAATTACTTTTTAGCTCCGTACATAGACCTCTGTATAGTAAATATTAGTAATAAAATTAGCAGTTTTATAAAATAAACCCATCTTTTTTTATCCATTGTTTTAACAGCGACACTTACTCTGTCGTCATCGCTCGATTCTCGTGACACACACATTTGCACGCTCTCTAACGGAGGGGTCACAGTTAACTGGTTAAGCTACTTAATCAATAAATAAATTTGAAAAATCGGTCTTTCTGATTATTCATGACTTCTATTCCTACTTCTTTGTTCCATTCAAGTAGAGATTCCCCAATTCTCAAGGTTACCCACTCAGGCTTTGTGAAATACGTTGTTGTTGTTACTTACCTCACCTGATCGACACTAACATCAGATCGAGGTCCACGAAACTCATCATGGCAAGGAGCTAGTTGGGCACGTGAGGTTAGCAGTAGCTTTGAGCATTATGCAGGTGACAGTTCGGCTTGGCTGGAGTTCCACCCCAATTTTGAGGGTGGAACGCCCTGCGAGGAGGTCAAGGTCCTCCCACCTTTCTACCCTTTTGCCAACCTCACGAGAGGACTTGCAGTTCGAAGAATATTTAGAGTGCCCCTTTGCAGCGAAGGCTCCTCCCGTTGGTGTGGTGTGGTAGTTAGGAGAGGGGGGTGCCAGGTCAGGTGTCGTTCACGTCACTTGACAAAGTTCAAACGTGGTCCGTCGCCAAAAGCCCTCGTGTAGCTAAAACAGTGCAACGTTAATATTCAATCAATCAATCAATCAATGCAGCGAAGGCACTATATATTTGCAAACATCCATGACTCTTCTGATATTTGAACCCAGGCCCTACGGTGAAACAGTTAGCGTCCGAATACTGGATGGACAGAGTTGCCAGATACGTTACAATGAGAATAACTAATCATACTAACTTTTAGTTGAATAGAGATTTATTATACTCGGAGTTGGAGTATCGTGATTATATTTGTTTTAAAGGTATAGCAAAGAGCTAACGAAAAAAAGAAAAAATGGAAAAAGTATTGAGTTACATTTAAATATTCAGTAAATTGTAATTATGATGAACTCCTGTTCTATATTCTACAAGCACAGTTACCGTTCGATGATGATAATACGAAATATTTTTTATTTGAATGTTTGCAATACAAACTACAAAAGTGTATAAGAGGGACTAGAAACAAAGTAACTCTAAAAGAATACACACAAGAAGATAAATTCTCAAAACATTTCAGCATCCTTTCAATAATACTTTTTATACTCTAATTTAACAATAGTAAAGACAAAAAAATATTATAAAATAAAGCTTAAAGTGTCAGTTTTTCTCCTGTAAGAATTTAATATACTCTTTCTTTAAAACTTTGTCAAAAATACTTAAAAAATAAGTGATAAAGAAACTAGGAGTAAAGAAATGTATATAAAAAAATAGAAAAAGAATAATAACACAAAATGGCTAGCATTTTTAGGAAAAAATAATAGAGATTGACAGTTTTAGAGCAAAATATTGAAGGGATAAAAAGAAGTGTAAGAAAATATTTCGAAGAAAAATAAAGAAAAAGAAAATTGTTTTTAAATCAGGAAAAGCGATAAAGAACACTAAAAAAATGCGCTCGTGGTATTGTTTTGTTAAGTTACGTATAAAAATAGCAATCAATAAAAAAAAAAGTTTTGGCTTTGACATATGTTCGAAATGGTTCTATCAAAAATGTGAACTATAGAAGATCTAATTTATTAGCAAATATTTAAAAAATTCCATAATTGTCAGACTGTTACAGGGTTATTCATAATTCCCTTCCTGGTTTCGATGCACTAAAGTTAGAAAAACTTAGGCGACCACAGCAAAAAAGAGCTTTTAAAAGACTATAGAAAAAACAATTCAAGCCTTACTTACATACCTTACACGTGTTCTATATGTAACACCTTGGTTATACGGCATACTTCAATGTATTAGTCCAATTTATGCTACACTCTACTGAACATGCTTTGTGATGTAATCTCAATTATTTTCTACCCTTCTCCATATAATTAACGACTTCTTAAATCAAACACAATTATCTCGTTTCTCACTCCACAGAAACAAAGCACAGTCCATCGTGTTAAAACACTCCCAAGAAACTCTCTACTTGGTACAGCAAACATCGCACCCTGCGTCGGTTCTCAATCAAATTAACTCGTTTTCCTTAACACCAAATCCGGTCAAGCGCTACAAACTTCTAAAAACAAAGGACTCTCTCTCACCTCTAAGCTTTCTGCTCGAGTATCAGAGTCCCCTTCTATTCCTAACTCATTAATCCCACCCTCGCAGGTTGCGGGAACGTCGCCAACTCTTAAAGAATCTACCACCAAGACGTAGTCAGACTCTACAATGGTACTATAGATGTACGTAATTCACAACACGTGTTATCCGAAATCTTAGTCTTTTACATGCGACCAAGTTTTAGCAGTTTCTTTGGCGCGCGTAATGCCTCAAAACTGCACGAAAGAATACCACGAGCTGTTCATAATGTTGATAGTACCATGTCGAGTGGAGTGTCAGGAACAGGTCTATCGCACTGATGTAACCAAGGTTTGATTCATAAAAATACCTGTAAGGTATGTATTAAAATTTGAATTGTTTGTGTATTCTTTCAAATGTTCTTTTTAATGTATTTTTATTGAGAACATTTATAAGCCCCGTGCACCACGAAGTGTCACACGCGGGCTTACAGAAGTAAGCACGAAGCATACATCACAAAGGATTACAATACAAACATCCATCCTTTACCTAGGGATTTGAAACCAGACCCTAGGACACCGCAGTCAGTGTCCTTAACTACTATACCGGATGGGCGACATTTTTTCCCCTGTATTCATCTTGGTATTTTTTCTTTAACATACGCTTCGAAACACATGAGGTAAGAATAGAACGGTTTATTCATAAACCCGCATATTTTTGCCCTCTCTGGTGATATTATTTCCTTCAAAAGTAATTTGAAAAATTTAAATTCATTAGAACCCTATAGTTATAATGAATTAAAAATTATATATATATATATACACCTGTTGATTGATATTATTTTGTAAGATATAACTAGATGTTAGCCGACTGACTACAAGTTTTAAAGGGCTGATTGTACATAAGTCCAAACAATAGCAGTTGGAAATCCTATAATTATGATTATAATTGCACTAGCTTAAAATATCCGACTACGTTCGGAACCATGATTTTGCAAAAGCGTGTAAATAGATAATAATTATGATATTTAGTGTCACTTAAATTAGAATACATGTATAAAATTGTTTTAAGGACATTATGACAAAAAATTATTTAAATACAATAATTTGGCTAAAAATTAACTTAGAATAAATAACCTTTTTTCCAAATGTTCTCCTTTTGTAAAAAAATGCTTCTATTGTATTAATAGTTAGCCTGTATTCAACTCAGACCTCTGTACAAAGGCTCAACTAGAATTTTTGAAACGCATAACTTGGAAGTCGGTTTATCCATGTTTTACGAAAACAGAAGGGAGAAATTTTAAGAAAATATGCCGATAACTGTTTCAAATGGTTGTAACTCTGAAAATAATGTGAATTTTCAAAAAATCATCGTCGAGCCTCTGTACAGAGATCTGAGCTATATGCAGGCCAAATATTAATACAATAAAAGCATATTTACAAAAAGAGAACATTTGGAAAAAAAGGTTATTCTAAGTTAATATTTTGCCAAAACATTGTATTTAAATAATTTTTGTCATAATGTCCTTAAAACAATTTTATACATGTATTCTAATCTAAGTGATACTAAATATCATGAAAATTATACATTTATGCACTTTTTTAAAATCATGGTTCCGAACGTAGTCGGATACCTTAAAGAAATGCCTTTTAAATGATAAGTGTTTTTTTTTAAAGTTAGTTATTTATGCTTTTTTTTATCAAATACTTGATTAATGCTTTATTATACATAATTTTAGTAACTGGATCGTCTGAGGTTTCTGCCTATGAGTCTTTGATATGAAAAAAGTACTCACTTATACTTCATTAAGTACTTTATAATCTCATGAAGGTATAATTAAATCATTAATATAAATTGCAATTGCAGCTACTACTGTTTCCAATCAAAATAAATATAAGCTTGAGTTTTATCAGGTTCAAACACACACACGCACACAAAGCAAATCTTTCTTAACTTCCAAGTTTGATTTTTTAAAAAGTATTTTATATAATTGTTTTATAATTCTTAAGGGCTTTTGTAAAGAAATATATTCTTTCAAAGATACATAAAACTTTCTTTCCTTTTTAATTGATCTGGCTATCGTTTCTTTTAGTATTGTTTTTTTTTTAATATTTTCAAAGCTGAATTTTATTGTATATTTTCCCCCCTCTTTTTATGCTTTAAAGAATAATATTGGTGCTACTGATTAATAACTTCAGATTTCATAGCAAAGGGACAACAGACCGTGGACATCCTTCTCCCTCTTTATTTTTTACCAACTTAAAATTGTTTCTTCTGGTTCGGTTAACTCTATCTCATTTTTCAATTCCTACTATTAACACACACACACACTCTCTATATTTACTTATTTGTCTATCTTCGTGGAATTATCAATCGTTAATAAAATACATTTTAAAGCGCTCAACTGAACTGAAATTTTATATACATGATTATTTTGGATCACAATACAATAATTGAATTATAATTAATGAAAATTAATTGATTAAAACTAATTATTTAAGTAATTACAAATACAGCCACGTTGGCATCATTTTGGCGACTTGTGTCAAAACTTGAAAAGGTTTTTTTTCTCACGTTTTAATGCATTCAGTTGAACTGAAATTTTATATACACGATTGTTTTGGATGACAATACGATACTTTAATGATAATGAATAAAAATTAATGACCACTTATAATGTTGTGATTCTGTCATATGGATATACATATTTATATTAATTGTAACTATTTAATAAAAAAGTAGCTACAATAAAATTTTTCTTTCTTGATCCAAGTAGGAATTGAATTAATTTTTTTTATATTACTTGTTTTATTGCACAATAAATAGATTTATCGTAATGCCATTGAATGCACAACATTTTTGGTTAATACTTGAGGGGTATAAACAACAAACAATGCGATGGTTTGCCAACGCTCTGACACACAATATATAATTGACCGTGCGAAAAACAAAATTTTCCCCTTTTATTTCTTCTTTTATTGCCACTGATTAGCGGAATAAACAGCACACAGAGGTAAAACAATTATGCGTTTTAAGGTTTTTAATTAACATATTTTTAACTAATTGCTATATCGGACCGAATTGTGAATCTAAACTAATCATGAATCCACTTCTGTTATTTGTATATACATATTTATATTAATTGCAACTACTTAATAAAAAGTAGCTAAAATAAAACTTTTCTTTGATCTAAGTAGGAATTGACTTAATTTTTTTTTATATTACTTGTTAATAATTAAAATAGTTTTGCACACTTGAATCGAATAAAATAATGCTGATGCGTGTTATAAGTTATTTTTTTGTCTCTGTTTAATCTGTTAAATTGTGACAGGATATCACCTCTTTCTCCGGCACCTAGATATGTAGAAGGTAGGGAAGAAACACTCGCCATGCGACCCAAGCAATCTATTTGTTTATCAAACAATAAAACAACACAAATTCGATTAATAACAGTAAGAGAATGTCTCTGTGCTAACCGTGAAAGTGGAACAGCAACGATAATACACAAACGATTAAGAGATCCTTACTTCTATATAGGATCTAATCTATCATCCGATTTGATCTAACATCAATTTAATCTCAGTGAACAATCGTCACTTTAAAGCTTCCTCCTAATAAGTCTTTAATCACAATAATTCATTCTGATTTTGGGTTTATCTCCTCTCCTACTCTCGGTGCTATCTAGTAAACTTCGACTATGCATAGTAACTTAATTTACATTTCAGGATTTTCTTCTTCCGAAGGGTTGGTTGTGAATAACGCGAATTGCTGGTCCAAAGATTTCCCAAGAGGATTAGTGGGAGGATCGCGAATAGATCCGTCACAAAATGAAAAGTAATATGAAATTCAAAACGTTTTGAAGCTGTATAGCTGACGTCATAATACAAAACACGCTACATAATAAAAATAAAATATTTAACGGTTAATTATTAAGTATACTTTATTTTTTTTTCTGAATCCAGTAACTTTAAATCGGCAACTAAGAAGTAATTAATTTTAAAATGTACAAATTATCAAGAATAGAGTGTTAATTTGGCAAGTCGATGGTAGCTATAAAACTTCTTAACATATTATTGTTAAATAAATTGTAAAATTCTTTGTGCAGTAGTGATATATTTATAAGTGTATTGTGTCAGTGTAAATGTTTATTTTATTTTTTTATTATGTCACAATGTATTCTATTTGTTTACTTTGAGTACATAATTTTTTTAAATAACCTTTTGTTTACGACTTTTCAATATGCTCGCGCCCCCCTTGTAAAGTTATCACGCCCACAGTTTGAAAAATGCTGTAGTATTGAGAACGTGCTTTTTATGTCTAATATAAATGTATGTCTTTTCTCTTATTGTTCCTTTGAATTCTACTACATATCGTATTCTTTATAACTGTTTTCGTGAATTACTCCGACTGAATGTGGTTTGTGCCGTCATGTTCTCTGTTGATTTATCATCTTCATGCTGCATACTATTAGCTTTCTAAAGTTTTCGGTTGAATTGTGCAACACCCTATATATACAATACGTAAAGAGATATAGATATATTGAGCTCGTGTTTATGAGGTATAATGAATAGAAGTTCTAAGTTCATTATTGATGGAATGTTTACATATACTCAAAACCTTACTTCATATACTTAAAGATCTGTCCTTACTCATGCTCGAATTAAAAAAAACAATTAACAATTTATGACTAGGTTCAATGACAGAAATACAATTTCAAAGTTTGAAAAATTAGGCCGAAAATAGCATAATCAAAAAAATATAAAATTATTTTTACGGGAATAATTATAAGCAAAAATATGAAGTAATAACTAGAATTATAAAGGAATAACATTAAGAAATTTTTTATATTTTTCTAAGCCGAAAAACTCTTATGGTAGAGAAAAAAAAACTTCGAT
>BMAV01017421.1:18034-29324 GCA_019973955.1 Trichonephila inaurata madagascariensis | reverse complement strand
TGTCTTTGTCAAAATTTTGAGGCTACACAGTACCCTACAAATTTCATTATTACCGATTTTTTTAAAAATTTTTTTTTTATTTATTTATTTATTTATTTTTTTTTTTTTTGCATTTTCTTATGGCTCATATCTCTGAAAAGATTCCCATTAAATTTCAGATCTGTTCACAAATTAATTTTTAAGATATTTGAAGTTTTCTGAGCTATTGTTTTGGTTTCTGTTTCATTTTAAAGCATTTTTCTACTCTTAAATTGAATTAATTAAAAATACTTTTAAGCACAATCAGCTCTTTTAATATGTGAGATGTTTATTACTTCCAATTCCCATTTCTAAAATCATTTCTTCTTGATTATGTCTTGGATTTTTGGAATTCTCTTCATTAATTAATTAAAAATGATTTCAAGGCCAATTTTTGCTTTAAAAATAGTTTATATAACTTAGAAGTTTTATCATTAATTTTTCCTGATCAGAAACTGCCATTGCTAAAATATTCCCAGGTTGCTGTGAGAAATAATATTTCGAAGAGATGGGATACTATTGAAAATGATGTATCTAAAACTCAGTCCTTAGCTGATACTGCAATTAGACTTACAAATACAAGTATTATGAACTCAAGTATTGCAGATAAAACAGAATATGTCCTTGATGTACCAAACTGCATTATACTGAACATACTGTAGTACAAGATTTCAGTATTTTAAAGTCATACACAACAAGAGCTAAAAATTCCTTAACTCCCCGATTTAAAACTGAAAAAAATTAAATTTTATGAATTAACCTGGTTGTTTTTAGCATTAGTTAGTATCATTATTATTTTGTACATGAATGTGCTTTGTGTTTTTAAATCTTTTGTGAAAATATTAGGTTAAAATGAAGCTGAATAAACTGTCGTGGTAACAAATGCTCTATCAATATTATGCCAAAATATGTTTTGAATTTTAAAAAACTTATCTTCAGTCGTATTTAATTAAAAAAAACTGTTTTAATGTAGAACATGCATTGGAAAATCACATATTAAAAACTTAGAGCTTTACGAACATTACAAGATTTTGTTTTATGCCTTCACAAACTTTAAATGTGTCTTCCTCGGATTTACAATTTTGAAGATGTAATTGTTTTCTATTCCCTTACGGTTCTTTTCTGTTAATCATAGAGCCTTTACATTTTTTGTATATACTCCCAACCGTATGTTTTATAAAAGTTAGTACGGAGGTAGGACTGAGATCTCTAGTTATTTTCTTAAAAAATGCTAAAGTTACTATTTTTAAAGTTTTCTTTTTTTTTCAGGTTTCTCTAGAAAAATAATTATTAAGAATCAAAAAGGGAATAGATCTTCAAATCCATACTAATTTTTGCTCCCAATAATCTAAGAAACATAAGTAACTTAAAATGGCTAAAAAATTTTAAAAAGTGAGCATTTTATAAAAATTTGAAAAACTTCAAAAATTCTTGAATTTTAAAATTATATAACAATGGTTTATCAAACTGACTTTTTACTTTCAGAATCAACTTAGCAACGTAATCTGAATATAAAGCATAATTTTTTTTATTGTTAATGTTTCCAAACATATTTTTTGAAAAAGGGTATTGTGTTTTCTCTTATTTTAAAGCACTCAAATGAGCTGAAATTTTCTGTACTCGATTGTTTTAGATGACAATGTGATAATTTAATTGTAAGTAATAAAAATTAATTAATTAAAACTAGTTATTAAAAGAATTACAAGTACAACCCCGTTGGAATCATTTTTGGCGACCATGTTGGCGACATGGATCAAAACTTTAGAAGCATTTTTCCTCACATTTTAAAGCGCTCAATCGAGCTGAAATTTTCTATATACAATTGCTTTTGATGACAATGTGATAATTTAATTACAAATAATAAAAAAATATTTAATTAAAACTAATTATTAAAAGAACAACAGATATACAGCTACGTTGGAATCATTTTTGGCGATCACCATGTAGATAACTTAGGTCAAAAATTTAGAAGCCTTTTTTCTCACATTTTAAATATTCATTTGAGCAGAAATTTTATATACACGATTGTTTTAGGATGATAATACGATAATTTAAATATAATAAGTAAAAATTAATTTTTTAAAAATAATTATTTAAAAAACTAAAAATTACATATGCTTCCAATTATTTTCAACGTGAAGCATTTGAATATTGAAAAAAGCAAATTGTGCTATCCCCTCGTAAAATTAAATCATCAAAATAAATTATTGAATAAATTCAATTTGTCTAAGCATTCTCTTTCCCACTAATACTTCAGGTATAAAAAATTATGTTATGCAAGTTTGAAAGAAAAACCCATGTTTGAAAAACACATTTTTTACCAGTGTTATGTAAAAACCTGTATTGCTTGTAATAACCAAAGTCTGACTGATTGACTTTTGAAAATTGGTTTTTCATTGCCCGGAGTAAATGGATTTATTTGAAAAAATGATAATAATTTTCTTTTAACAGTGGAGTTGTTTTAATTTCTAAACTTTTTTGTATGATAAAATAATGCAAACGGAATCACAGACTTAAACATAAACTTTTTCGTTTTTTTTTTGTATTTTAAGGATTAAATTGAAAATTAAAAACTTATGCAGTAAATTTGTTTTCCAAAGTTTCCTTATTGCAATACTCTGTAGAGTAAACTGCAAGAAAAATATTAGTTTCAAACAATCAAGATTTGTTCAGGCGAGGTCAGCACTTCTTTTAATTGAAAATAAATCATTATAAACTTTCAACAATGATTTTTCTTCGCTTTTCTGTGATCATAGCGAAAAAGATTTCTACAGGGATAATTAAGCCTTTTGTCTATACAAAACAAAATAAGCGATTTCCAGACAACCAGTAAAAAGCAGCAAAAATTTAATTCCCTGTTCTAAGCTCTCAATTTTTCAAAGATGCTGTAGACATCAACTTCTTCAAAACTTTAAACTTGTTTTTAATTAAAAAGTAGTACAATTATTTCAAGTAAACAAAGTCCTAATTCAACACTTTATTAATATTTAAAATATTATCAAATTTGACGAATTTATTCCCCCTCCCCCTGTAACCTTTTTACAGGTTTTAGTAAAAAGTATTGTTACGAATTTTGTGTGATTAATGCTTAATTTATTCATAAAATAGTATAAATAATTTAAATCTGCCAGTTTAATAAGTTAATATTACTTTCTGCGGCATTTTTTTTGTGATAAAAACTGTAATATTCTCAATCTTACCTTACATTATAATGGCGTTTCAATGGGAAATTGGCGAAATATGGCAGATAAAGCCTAGGTGGCATCATTTTTGGTGACCAAATTTGAACGATTTACCGACCATTTGGATGCTTCTCCAAATTACGTGAAAAGTCTATGCCGCCAGAGCCTATGACGTAGCGAATTTTTTGAAAAAACATTGGAAGGTAACGCAGACTTTAAATAGCATTCACCAACTAAAATGAGTCAGTGTAACTTCAGCTGAAGTGTTCACTTGCCTGCAACCAAGAGGCTGCTTACGGATAATCTTTAATGATTCGTATATGCATTTTTGGGCACTGAAAGTTTAGTGCTGCAACCCGTATTCTGAGGATTGTTTTTGATAAATCGCATCGCTCTTGAAGAACTGCCTTGTCCTTTGCGACGGATAATATAAAATCCACGAGTCCCAATATATGCAACAATAATTTATTATTTAAATTTGTTTTTTTTATTACTCCTAAGAGTTAATCAAACATTTCTGAAGCATCTTCGTAATAATTGCATATGTATAGGTTATATTTCTAATGATTTTATATGAAAAATTATAAGTTGAACTGAAAATTGAAATAAAATGAAAGTTGTCTAACATATGTGTATTACTTTCACCATGCAATAAAGTACTTTTCATGATGTTTCTTTTCACACGTGTTATTTAAAAATTATATTCAGCATTTAATAATTTCTCTTAAAATAAACATGAGCTAGGATTAAAAAAAAAGGGGGGGGGTCGCTGTGTCATGGACATGGCAGTATGTTTTTATGTAAAAAAAATTACTGTTATATAAGTGATAAGAAAATCAAAGAAAAAAGATCATTTATAGCAGAAAGAGGTACAAATAAACGGAAGTTTTAGAACCCCTCTAGCGAGAATTCACGAAGCAAAATGAGCGGTCATTGAGACATACAAGTTCCGTATGCTGTCCTGAGACATCTCCTTCCACTGTTGCTGCAAACGCTCTTCTAGTTCGACTAAACTCGTAGGCTGCCTAACTTGTTGTCCCAAACATTCCCAGAAATGCTAGATTGGTGACAAATCTGGGAATCTAACAAGCCAGGTAATGGGGTGGAGACAGTCTTGTGACATCCTTGCTGAGTAGGAAGAGCATCAGACAGAATGGGAGCCCTGTCATGAGGAACTGAAAGATGTCGTGGACGTATCACTGGAATGCCATTGAGCCATATATCAATATTAGAGGTGCCGTGTATCGTACGGAATGACACTCCATACCATCACCCCAACTGTGGGAGCGGTGTGTAACAGTAAACGGAAGGCAGGATCGAAGATTTCACCATGGGGCGGGGCCTCCACACACAAAAACGATTGTCATCACTGCTCAAACTGAATCTAGAGAAGACGACTTGGTTCCATTCCGTTGTAGTTCAATCCCGTAGTGCGCGACACCACTCCAAACAGAGGCGTCATCTGGTGGGTATCTTTGGCAACACACATAATGGGCGCCGTGATACCACATGTCCTGTAATCAGGAAGACACAAGGGCCCTTAGTGAAGATGTTGCATGTGTCTGGACAGCAGACAATGAGGCAGTTGGCTGTACGCGTGCGTGTCGTTTGGCGTGACGGTCTTCTCGATGACAGGTCTTTTGAGGGTGTCCTGAGCCTGGTCTCTCTGTATTATGACATCTCTTCCGTCCACTGGTACCAACACATCCTCACAGTCAAATCAGAACGTCCTAGAATAGCTACTCGTCGAGTTGACCACCCATCTTCCATCATTTCGATGATTCTTCCCCTCTCGAACTCTGACAGCTAATGATATTGTCTTCGAAGTTGACGAAACGGAATGTCTACCTCAGCGTTTCCCTTGCAAAAGGTTTAAGCAGTCTCAAACAAGCTCTGCTTACTCGTTTCATACTCCAAGGAAAACGAAGTTCAACACCCTCTAAAGGCATTAAGAAATTTGCAATCAAACTGCATTTCTAATCATATTTGCATTTCTGCCCAACATATACCTTCATGCTAAGTTACGTTACGATCCCTCAATTAGTTCTTGGTGCTCAAATTTTTATGGCAATGAGTGTATATTAAACGGTTATTTCGTAATTAATTTTTATGATCAAGGCAAGACATTTGATTTACCCACATATTTCTGATATAATTCAAGCAGATGTATTTATTACAAATAGGAGTTTATTTACGATGATTCTTGACAACACATCATACGAGAAAGCTTACATATTACAACGTTTCTCATTCTCTTTCAATATCATAAAAATAAAAGAGTTCAGATAATATTGTATTATTCAATATGACCAAATGTTCTCGTATAAAGAGAATGATAGAAAAACTCCTAAATAGCACAGTATCCTAACGAATCTTTTCATCTGCACATTATAATTATTTGTAGGTGAACAAACGTATGCGACGTATGACTATGAATGAGAATAACTATATCTTCTCACGAACCGCACGACGCAGAAACTCGACGAAGGTACCAAAAGTTTGGGAATGATCAGAGGAATCCGTTTTGACCAGTTATATTCCGATATTACAATTAGTTAAAAAGATATTAATTAAAAACCTTAAAATGCATAATTAGTGCTATTTTTCCTCTTCAGAGGCCAAGTTCAAAATCTCCGAACTCTTTTTCTTCCGACGTTATTAAAACGCGATTTAATTTTTTTTTATGAGACTCAGAAAGAAAATAATTACAGAATCGGAAAGATCCTTTACTTCGCCACGATACGGTAAAATTTGTTTTACAAAATAATTATATTTTCTATTTTTTATGATTTTTTAAAATGAGTCAAAATGGATACGTTTTTTTGAGTATGATTTCGAAATCGTTCCGCTTGCATTTTCTTTCGCGTTAATGAAAGGATATTTTACACTAAAAACGTTCATGCGTTTTTCTTTTAGAATCAGTCATTTAAAAAATCAAATGTCAAAATTTTTTTTTTACGATTTTTTAAAAAATACTTAAAATTTTATTTAAAACGAACACGAAACTCTTTCCGTGTGTAGAACAGTATTATCCTTAATCTGTACAAAGATTGAAAAATTACCTAAAAACTGTTTTTAAGAAAATAAATGTGTTTTTTGTTTTTTTCCCCTTTTGCGAGAAATATTTAAGCATTATTTTTGTTAATTTTTTTGTTTAAAAATTACCGTTGTTTGCAATTGATACATGAAGTTTGGAAGCATTAACTTAAAAATGAAGCCCGAAAAAAAATTAAACCTTTAAAAAAAAAGCGATTTTACAATAACCCAGAGTTTGGCGGAGAAAACCTTTTTGGTGCCAGAAAACTCTTTCCACTCAGCCCGTTACGTTTGACGAAAGGTTACACTAGAAAAGAAGGTGCGACGATAAATATTGAAAATCACCAGATTTGGCGAAATTGAATATCAAAACCTTTTTTTTTTTGCAATTTTTCAAAAAATACTCAAATTTTTTTTTTAATTTAATAACTTTTTTATTTATAAAAATAATCTCACGAAACTTTTTTTCCGTGTGTAGAACGATATTATCCGTAATTTGTACAAAGATTGAAAACATTACTTGAAAATTACGGGTTTTTTTTTAAAAATTGTGTTTTTCGTTTTTTTCCCCTTTTTGCAAGAAATATTTAAGAATTATTTTTGTTAAAAAATCACTGTTATTTTTAATCGATATATTAAGTTTGAAGGCATTAACTTAAAATTGGAACCCGAAAAAAAAATTAAAACTTTAACAAATAAAGCATTTCTACAATAGGAATCTTGTTTTTCTCTTTTGTTTATGTTGAGAAGCATGATTCGGTTAACTTTTTTGCCAACTTTCACTAAATTCTAAAAAAAATAGAAGTTTAGAAATCACAATTTGAAATTTTTAAAAAAATTTTGTTAATTAATACGTACATGTTATATGTATATGATTTTCTTTTTTTTTTTCAAAACATTTTCTTAAACTTGTTAGCATTTTTCCGAATTTTTGTCGCTTAGTCATAGTTTTCTTTTCTAAATGTATAGGAACTGTACCGTTCATTTAATATGAGACACAACTTAGGTATTTCTTTCTTATAAAGTTCTAATTCCACCTTTTCTGTTTTATGTATGTTTCAAGAACTTCAGAGTAAATAATTTATTTCAGATATTGCAAATGCATATGCTTTTTGCATTCTTTACAGACTACGTGGGTTTTTGAATATTTTTATTATTTCAAGAACTTTTGTTCTGCCGTTTGAAAGTAAAAGCCTGGTTTTTTATGTATTTTTTTATTTCGAACTCTTCTACATACTTGCAGGTACTTTTTACAAAGAACTGCATTTTTCATTATATTTTCTTTTTCGTTTTGTATTTTCGAAAGAGGAAAAAAAATAATAAATATTAGAATAGTAAGATCCTTTTGAGAAGTTTTATTATGAAAAATTGTAAGACGCTTTTTTTTTAAATTTATATTTAATATATACTACAAGAAGAAAATTTCTCTTTAAAATTTCCTGACGCGTATTGCAGTTTCTTTTATAGTCAAGACACAACACTACATTTTTTTAAATCATACTCTTAAAACTTTTTAAGTATCTTTTATCAAATAATACTTTTGTAAATTTTGTATTTTGTGTTTTTTATAGCAAAGGAAATTATTTTAATAGATATGTATGTACACGCACTTACCTGTGTTTGTATGAGCTACTACTTAAGCGTTTTCGTATTTTCACACACATCTTAAGATTATTTCTGCAATTTTGACATATATTATGCATTAAAGATGTTTAATGTCATAACTATATTTTTTGTTTAACATTCACTATTAATGCATGATGAATGCCGACATATCTCGGTATCAAAGAGAAATAATAAGTTTCATAGCAAACGTATCCAATATATATTGTTAATTTTGTGTGAATAGTGTAAATGATTTGTATTCGGATGTGTAATGTATTTATATTAACCTACGTTATATGTATTTTATATTAAAATTGTAATATTCACAAGCAAACGCCGTCCCTTACGCTATAGCTACGATTCAATGAGAATTTGGCGATAGAGTCAACTTAGCATCATTTTTGGCGACCGAGTTGGTGGCCAACTTGGTGATTTTGGCGACCGTTTTCGCGTCATTTGTGACCATATTGGAAAGTTTGGGACTCTATGGATTCTTTTAGAAATTATTGGATTTTTCCACTAATTTCACGCTCTATGATGCGTGCGGACTTTTCTGGAAGTTTCCGCCGAGTCTATAAATAGAGCGGTACTAGCCGTAACGAGTCAGTCTGATTTGAACCAGTGATTAGTGAGCATTGTTTTGATTACAGATTAGCTCGGCTGTGCTTGTGAATAATCTTTTACACATACGTGTATTTTAAACACTGATGATTGTGTTTGATTACTGTTGAATGTGTGAAGACCTTCTGAGATTTACTCTGTGAATATTGCTGCGGAATCCTGCATTTAAAGAATCAGATTTTCGATAATAAATTCGCATCGCTCATAAGTAACTGTTATTTTTCTTTGTGACTGTTTTTCATGAAACTCTCGAACTCGGATCTGCGTAACAATATCAAGCAGCAATATATAGAATGCTGACATTCATTAGAGAACATAGCCATTTGTCTGACATAGGTCCTTCGCAGTAATATATGTACTGGTCGTATTATTTCTGATCCAATTAATTTTTTTTAATCATAAATTTTTTTGGTGAATTATTCAGTTTGATTTCTTTTTCAGTTAAATTTTTTTTTATATTATGTTTCTCTATTTGTCTGAGAACTTTTATGCTTAAAGTAAGGTAAGCAGAAAGAAACCAAACTACACATTTAATATTTATAATAAGAATAAATAAAAAAAGAAGGGCAAAATAAGAATTTTGACAATATATCAGTTTGTGTCACATCTCCATTCATTAAAGTTGCAATTCCTGGCATTACTTTTCTATTTTTTTTTTTTTTTTTTTTGAACCAGTCTTACTGGGCGAAAAGATGATTAATAAGATGGATGAGAAAAAATGTTAAATATTCCTTCTTGGTGATGTAACAAGAAATGATTGATATTAAGCTCTAGAGATCAAATTTCTGTAAAATTCAATGACATATTTAGACATGGTTGCCATGGAAACGCATTTTAAATTGCGACGTATAATTGTCACGTGATCTGTTGAAGCGAGGATGGGTAAAAATGGGAAACGTATTATATCAAAATGTTTTAAATTTTTTTAAATATTTTTAGAATGAAGATAAACGGAACAGCTTTTATATAAGTTGTAACATGCCCAGCATTTTGGATCAAATAAATAGCTCTAAGAGAACCAGCACATACACATTCGAAAAATCGATTTTTCAGTTTTAGTGTTAAAAAAATAGTGCATATTTTTCTGAATCTAAAAATGTACAACACTTATATGTTCGTTGATAAAATAATCTTAAAATATGGAAAAAGTAATCGACAAAAATATAAGCAAACGTTTACAAAAGTTTAGTTGTTTAATTTTTCCTAAAAAGCATAATTTTTTTGCTTTTAGGTACACTTTTTACAAAACCTATTACACTATTGGTTCCAAAATTTTTTATACTTCTATGCAGGATACCTGTGAAAAAAAGTAAACTTGTAAGTTTTTTTAGCCAAAGTAGTACTCAAAAAATAGTTTTATGTATGCAAAAGGGGAACAAAATAAAAAATTTCAAAATTACAAAATTTAATAATTTTTTTAAAGAAACTATACTAATATTTTACTAAAAAAATAGGTTCCCTATATTTTGTATATTTTTTTATATATGTACAAAAAATATTTTACATATTTAAGAGATACTAGAACTGTAAGTGAAAATGGCATCTAAACATACGCATGTATAAGGAGATCTCAAAAATTATGTCGAAATTAAATTAAACAAACAAACAAAAAAAATAACTAAAAAATTATTTTTGTATTTCTCTACGAAATGATTAAAATCACTTTATTAAGATCACAAAAAATTAAGGTCTATTAGAAATCTAAGCTCTATTTTGAAAGATATATGCCCCATAAACAAATAGTTATTTTTGGCATCTTACTCTTTCGATAATGTCCTGGTACCCTTAAGCTTGTACTTTCCTCATGAATTTACAATTAAATATATTAAAAACGTAAAATATAAACCAAAGATTGAGAGAGTAACTAATTTAGCTTTATTTAGAATATGTTTAAAATAGTGCTCTGATAAATTATTATCTATTTTTTTAGCGAATTTAGTTTTATTTTGAAACGTTGTTTATAATCGGATGTTAGTGAAAAGAATTTTCTAGTTTATAATGAATGTGGAGGGCTACATATGTAGCTAAGAAAGGATCTTAATGTTATAAATATAAAAAAAAAGAAATATGGTATTGTGAATTCTACTTCTCGATAAAAATGTCTATGGTAGATAACACTGATTTAATTTGCAGTATGTCGAATCTGAATTCGCTATTTTTTCATATTCTTATTCGCTAATCATTTTTTTTTATTTGAAAATAAGAATGATAACCTTTTTATTTCCTGTTATTTTTCATTTTTAAAGAATTGTTCATGCTCCTGTCCTAAGATAACTTGTTCTTTTTTAAAATGCATTCTTATTCCTCTCACAACATTTCAAGTACACTCATAAGAATTCCACTCTGCTGTTTTTTCAAATCCCCTTGGAGCAGGAATGCCTATACCAAGTCCATTTGAGTTTTCCGCAATTCCACTCTACAGAACAATTAGTTCAGCAGAATAGTTAGAAAAGTAACAAGCAGAGTGTTCTCGTTCATTTAGAAGAGCAGACTAGTGTTCTTTTGGCAATCATACTTACTTGTAAATAGAATTTTATTTCCAATTTTTCTTTCTTCTAATCTTTAACTAAGGCTTACTTTTATTATACCTTTAAAGCTGAGAAGTTGTAAATAAATCTCTTTCAGATACCTAAAAATCTTCTAATTCTAAAATTCTTTTCTGTGTGTGAATTCCTGTGAAATCTTAAACCTATATAAAGTCAGTTTCAATATAAGATTAATTAACTTCATAAAGAGCAACCTCATCTGCCTTTTTTTATCACAAAATTTAAATCTCTTACTTTTCATATTCTGAAATATTTTAATGGAACAGACTTTAGGTGAACATC
>BMAV01017421.1:675-11216 GCA_019973955.1 Trichonephila inaurata madagascariensis | reverse complement strand
ACAGCTTGCGTTTTTATTTATTTATTTTTTGTTGCTTCCATTTTTATCAGCGAATGAAATAAAATTATAATTATGATACACAATGACACCTATTCTGTGTTATTGATTTCCATATCCGATTTCAGTTGGCAATTCATAATGATTATTTAAGTTCTTTTTCTTTCATTTATGATACAAATTTCTACAATTTATCGTCTCACCTAGCCATGCCATAAGTTCTGATACAAAAAATTGAGATTCCCTACTGTGACTCAATCACAACATTTGACTTTAAATTCCATCATTGGAGATCGTTCGCAGTATTTTTAAGACGCTTTTATAAACTTCACTTGTATGTAACGGAATCTTTGAACTTGAGTTTTACCTACTTTAAAAAGTCAGATTAATTCGAAATTTTGCACACTTGTCAAGGACCGATATGACAATACAATAATTTCATAATTTTTTTCCATTATTCTGCTCAGGATCATCAGGAATCAAGATTTCCAGATTTGGTAACTAATTCCATGTCCCATATCCAGATTTGGTGACTAATTCCATATACCATTTCTAGATTTGGCGACTAATTCCAGATCCCATTTCAAGACTTGGAGACTAAAAGATTGTTACAACCTTAAAAGCAAACAAGTGCGTCAGCAATTTCTTACTGTAATATAAACAATTGTCTAGTTTTTCTGAGAATGGAAATTAAAAAAAAAAGACTCGTGCATATGTAAAAAAAATATGTTTTAACTGTTAAACCCTACATGCTTTTACTGTAGATTGAACTAAAAAATGAAAAATAAATAAAACTAAAAAACACGCTTTTATATGGTTATTAGAAATAAAAAGTAAAAAAATTATTCTAAATATAAGAATAAAATTATTAACGAGAAAATTAATGTTGCTGTGATAAAAGCGAGAGGCTGTTTGTACCTCATTTTTACACTTACTCAGCATTTCGAAATAGAACTTATAAGAAATTATAACAATTGATATATAGATTGCCATTTACGCGTTTTGTTCTTAATCAGTCAGAGCTTTACACACTTTAAACAGAAGTATACAGTAGATATTTCTCTGCATCAAAAAGAAGAAACAAATAAAAGCCCATCGGTAATTTTTAAGGCTGTTAAACATTTAGACATCAAAAGGTTATTCATTTATAGAATCAATGGGGTATTTTCTGAGACCAATAGCATTGTAGATTGAAAAAGATGCAATCATCCACTTCCAGTGAGAACACTAGCTCTCGTTAAAGCTGTCAAAAAGACAACTCGTCAAAATCTTTGTCGAAAGAAAAGTTTTCTAACTAAACAGATGAACGTATAAAAAAAAAAACAATGCGTCGCTTATAAAACGAAAACTTTAGGTCAAGAGGTTATGGAAAATAATTGTCAACTTTCTTCCAAAAATATTATAACACCAGAGGTACCTTACAGCAAAATCCATATTGATTCAGCGAGCTCATAACGGTCACAGTCGAATTCTGTTTAAATACGAGAAAATATTTAACGCTGAGGAATCTTCCGACCACCAATACAACCATGTATAAACAATGATTACCCAAGAATCGACAAAGGAGAAAAAATGGCTGCAGAAAGTTCTTAATCCGGCTTTCGGAATGGTTTTGGTGGGGTAAAAGTGTCACAAAGATTCATTTTTGCTAGAAAGAAGTGAAACCATTGAACAGGTTAACAAAACACTATCATAAAACTAATAGTGAAGCCCTTGAACGTAATTATGTGTTCAATGGAAACGATTGAACTTTTCAACAGGATTCTGCTGTTACTCATATGATTAAGAAAATACAATGGTGATTAAAAGGGAATGGACCGGACTGAATAGAGCATGAAGATAGGACATCCAGTGGATCGGATTTAAATCCACTATAAATTGTAGTCAGTGCCGCGAGGCTGGTTTAAGGCCGAATCATTCCTGTTAAAGCAATGCTTTTCAAACTTTCTATATTCAAGATCCAATTTCCAATCAGAATTTTCAACGCGCCCCCTTCCTCATACAATAACAATGTGTTGAATTCAGTAATAACGTATAATACTTTGATGCTAAAGCTACAATACGAGCGACCCTAATTTTAAACCGTGCAAAACATTAATATAAGTATTAAATTTTGTGTATGATAAGCCCATTGAAAAATCACTAGTAATTATTAAACTTGTTCTTAACTTAGTATTGATACTTAGCATCAAATATATTGTGCCGTATTGATACATGTATAAGTATACTATACCACAGTAAATGTGTATTTTTTATTATGTCAGAATACATTTTGTTTCCTTTTAGTAAATTGATAATTTTTTAAATAATCTTTTATTTTTTCGACTTTCTAATACGCTCGCTCCCCCTTGTAGGGTTATCGCGCCCCCCTAGGGGAGCGCGCCCCACAGTTTGAGAAACACTGTGTTGAAGGCTGCATTGGGATGCTCGCACGTGTGAGTCTTGACAGGTCACAGTAAATGTGAGAGATTCCGAGTGAATCTGGAAGTTGATCAACGAGAGAGACGGTGTAGAGTGTTGACGCTTGTAGAAGTGTCTGTCTAGGGTCTGTGAGGCTCCTTAGCATATCGAGAGTCTCTGGGTATCCCCATTTGGTGTCTCTTTAAAAGTAGTATACGTCACACCGACAAAAGTGACACTTGATGCAGAATCACTTCTTGGACGAAGCCGGGATTATCATTAGGCTGTTGGTCCTAGTCACCACTTACTCGGTGGACTTTGAAGCGAGAGTTTGGAGTGGGAACTGCGCGGGTCACCTCCCTGTCGGTTGGATAAAAGGAAGTCAAAGGTTGACTTTCCTTAGAACATAAGCGTCATAGCGGATATTTTCCCACGCGAAGACGTCCTTAGTTCTCTAACAGAAAATGGAATCTTTGGTGGAGACCGCCGTACTAGTACTGAAGACAAAGGTGTGCCAAAAGTGATATAATAATTTTAACAGTCATACACGTTCTTGAAGAGAAACGACAATCGAAATTCCTATGGAAGTTGTGCGTGCCTTGACATACGATTAATCAAAGAGACTTAAAGTCCATGCGAAGTCAAAAAGGGGTCATTTTGAAGAAAAGGAGCAATATGTTAAATTTAAAGATAAAATAAAACATTAATATATAGTTTTAAATTTGATAACAAGGTTTTTTAGGTTGATTTCTTTTGAAATGTATTAGAACTCATGGCACGACTGTGTATATTTTCTTATCGTCCCGTTATGTATCATGAACTGTCATATTTTTTTCCTTCTACCATTTCATTATTGAAATGCATATCGTTGGTCTAGTTATCAGACTGCGTAACTCCACAGGTCTAACTGATTTGATATAGGAGTTCAACGCGCCAAGCAGCGCTGAAGCAAAACATTCACTTTTGTTTTGTCTACGCCATGCCTCAGTGCGCGCTCCACTGTTAATTTATTCCTTCGATCAGGATAATCACTATTTTTTTATTTTATAATAAAACTAGATTTCGAAGAGAGAGGGGATGTGGCAAGATTTTAACATAAAATAAATACAACAGAAAGTAACATTAATGTATTACACTTCCAGATATAAATTATATACACTATTTTAAACGTTCATTACACGAAATTTGTAACAATGTGTTACTTTTACTGAGCAGAGCAGTTTAGGAAGGTGTTTTCACAAACCAACTCACAAGAGATTTACGTTGAGTTATAAATAAATTTAAAAAATCCTTTTTATCAGCTATTAGATCTACAGACTTAAAATTTAATAATTTTTTTCGTTCAGCTGAGATATGTAAAAGGCTTTTTTAAGTTTTGTTTAATTTGCAATTCACGATTGTAATATTATCGCCTATCTTGGCGAACATACACAACAACTTGGCGCCTAGCCCTACTGTATCAAATTAGCATCCCAGAGGGAGTTACGCAGTCTGATAATTAGACCGACGATATATGTGAAATTCTAAAAATTTTTATACTCATGATATACATTTCATAATTAACAGTCTGAAAATTCAAAGAAATGCATCAAAGTTATTTCCATTTGTTCTTCCTATTGAATTTAGTTCATTAAGTGTTATTGGAATGAAAATACTACAGTAAGAAAAAACCAGCAATTAATATCCAAATATATGTCAGTATAAAGTGAAATTTTTGGTTAATAATTTGATTCAAGATTTATTTAAATAGATAAATATTTGTGAAATAAAAACATTTAATGTGTATTCCATTTCAATTTTTCTCATTTTAAATTCATTCTTTAAACCATAAGCAATGTTTTGCTTTTCTTTTATAATAAAAAGAAAAATTCCAGAATTTAATTTTTTATAGAATATTTACATAAGATTTAATCACAAAATTTCTAAATTAATTGAATAGTTAAAAATTTAATTTCATAGAAATATTGAAAAATTGCACGTAGTAATACAATCATTATTTCTTTGAATCAATAATCATGCTTATATAATCTTTAATATAAATATTATAATATACCTTAAGATAAAATTAATCGGATATATATAATATGCAACACATTTTCAGAAATTGATAGAAAATCGTTCATAAACATGCATATAAATACAGAGATTCATGCACAAATATTTAAGTAAATTGTTTCTAATATTAGCAAGATATATATTTTATCAAGAAAATGTTGTTTAATGCAACATTTTAACTACTCAAAATCACACATGGCTTTCTGGGTTATTACTTCTGTTCAAAGTAGAATCACCCCCAGAAGATCGAATCAAAGTGTTGTTTTGTTGCATGGCTTGGTTATCACTCTGAGTGCTGCGATTCGAAACCAGAGCAGACCCTGCCTTGGCGATGATCCAGCTCATTCGTACCATCTCGCGGCGTATATTGCTATTAAGCCATCCGTACAGAATTGGGTTGGTCACTGAAGAAGACATAGCTGCCATGTGACAAATGGCAAAAGCCAAGTAGAGGGCTTTGGGACTCATTACATTTGGATGAAACTCGGCGAGAAGATTCAGGCTGTTCCACGGTAACCAACTCATGGTGAAGACAATAGAAATATTCAGCAATACCATAGTTGCTCTAGTGTTCCGCCTTAGATCTCTCTTCAAGCGCTCGTGGTTCATCGATGTTCCTTGGCCCTCACTTTGTTGGTAACCTTTGCATACATCTTGGACGCTGTCAGTTCTGAATATCCTGGCATTCAGGTGCGAACGAATATGGATGTGTGTCACCAAAAGTGCCAGTGTGGGAATAGCAAACTGTAGCATTAGTATCATGACGGTGTACATACCTTTGAACAAAGGACTGGGCCATAGTTCAACGCACTTATAATAAATGTGCAAGCCAGGCAGTCCCACAGGCACTGTGCCTTGAAATACGCAGATGGGAATGGACAGCAGGAAAGCTGAGAGCCAAATAAAGGTCGCGTTCAGAAGCATCTCCTTTTTGCCACCCTTAGGGTGTTGAGGATTGAAGTGGACAATGGTGTTGTACCGGTCAACAGCTATTGCAAGGACTGTACCAGCGGAGACGAAGATGGTCGAGGCCTGTACGAAAGGCACCAGCTTGCAAAGGAAGGCTCCAAGAAACCAACTTCTTCGGATGATCACCAGCAGTGTAAATGGCATACAAAATACGCATAAGATGATATCCGATATATTGAGATTTATGACGAAGAGATTGCGGGATGACCTGTAAAAAATTAAGGAGTTACTTAGTTGAATGTTTAGGTAGTTATTGTAAACTATAATTGGAAGAATAATTATGATATATATAAATGCGAATCACTATTTTTTTGCTTTCATATAATATCAATAAATAATTTCATCACTTACATAAAATCATTACTGTGCAATATAAAATAGATGTAAATAATTTTATGAAGTTATATATAACTCTTGCCTTTCTATTAAAATTCTATAGTATTTTATCAAAAATATATAATTTTACCAAAATTACCTTATACTAAAACCCTGTTTATCCTATTTTTTTACTTTGAAAATGTTTAATATGATTACAAACTTATTATTCTTCTTAATTTCCATGATTTATTGGCTTATATAGAATACATTAAAGTATAATTTGAATAAAACATTTCAATTTTATGATAATTTTCTTATAAATATGCCCATAACTTTTAATTGAATCAATACAATTCCCCTAACCATAAGATTTTTTTAAATAAAAGCATTGCTTTGATTATTATTTTAAGAAAAAAATGATCGTATTCTCTTTTTATATCTTTATAACGTAATAGTTTACATACTTAAAATCAATGAATATCCACAATCTATTCGAACAACATATTCTTATTTATTAGTTCAATTTAAACGCATCAAAAAGGTTTTTGAATCTGCTAAGATTAAAATATTCCTAGTGGATATTTTATCCACAAAATACATTTAACACATAGACTGTTTCATGAGACAATATCTGTATAATTACATTAAGTTGGTTGCTATTATTGCTATCAGCTTAACTTATTGGAACAATAGAAATTCTATTTTTTGCATAAAAATGGGCAAGTATTTTTTTACATTGTTTCTGAGTTCATTATTATCTTGATGAAAATACTTTATGTTCAGATAAGCACTCATATTTACTCATTTTAATTTCACATAGTTATCTGAAGATGAAGAATTGACAGCGATTTATTAACATCAGAAGCTCCTAGAAGAGATTCATCTCAGCCTATAGTCGGGAAGCAACATTGAAATCAACACATTTGACAGCAACTATATATTTCATTTGTCTTGTGCGATATTGTGACTACCAATTTATATTGATGTGATCTATAGTGCTATGTATTTTGAATTTGTGCTTTTTTGAGTGTGTTTTAATTTATATACATTTCCCGTTAAATGTATATATTCCTGTCGTATTTCGTACAGAGTTCCTACAAATATTTCGGAAAAACATACTTGCTAATTGCATGGACCTTTGCTACATTCGAAATCGAGATTTGCTACATTCAATATTCCTTTTTTCAGCTTTTATTAAAAAAAATAAAAATCTTAGTTACTTAAAGAAAGCCGTATCATCATAACATTGTATCATCACAAAAATCAATATTATCTCAATAACATATTGATTCATGATAGATATGCTTTTCAATTCTTTTCCTTTTATTGATGACTTCCGAGTATATTTCTGACCGTTACCAAAGTAGAGAGATCAGACCTATATATGAGGAAAGTCAAAAATTAAAAGGACTTTTGCAATTTCTCTTTCCAAGGTTTGGCAACAGCGCTAGTATACAGCGCTGAATGAGGAGTAGTCGACAATACTTCTATACAACGTGTCATTCTTCTACCCTTGTAGTCGTTAGAATGTGTGACGGGCTTTCATCACGATTTCTACTAATGTCCTCTTGGGGTTTCTTTAGGGGCGAAATGGCAATTCTTTCCAACCAACTCAAGAAGAAGAACGTGGTTATGTAAATTAGGAATCATATATATATATATATTGGAAGATAGCAATAGAGCGAAGTCTATATCCGGGTCTATGTCTATGCGCAGAAGTGATTGTTAAGTGGGAAGTGAAGTCTCTAAGTGGAGAGTTAGCTGTAAAGTGATTTGAGATAAAGTTAGAAGAAGCCTAACTCCGGGAAATAGCCCAGCCGTGCCGGTACTGAGGAACCAAAAGTGAGTTCGAGGCCATAAGGAATACTGTCGGATTAAAGCCACATCGGAACAGATCAAGAACGCAGCTTATTCCCTAAGATATAGCGGTAAGCTAGTTTTATATATGCTATAAGGAAAAAGCGTATATTAGTAATAGAAGAATTAATCTATAAAGTTAGATTCAGTGGTCGAATACGCAACGATTTGGTAATACGTGTTGCGTCTGCACTTTCTAGATCAACTTACATAATTATTATTGTTGTGTATTGTGTTTAAGCTGAAATCTTAATAAACAGATTTTAAAACGAATGATTTGAGTGGTACTTCGTTCTTCCCCACAGAAACAGGTCTCGTTGATAATATAGAACTGAGGTCCCCACGGACAGGGGCTTCACAAGTGCAGCAGTTCGTTCAAAGTAGGTGATCCATTACTAATCTGCACCAAGGAGGAAAGGAGGGCAGGGATTTGCTTTTAGTTTGAGGAAGGAGGGAAACTTGTGGAAATGATTCATTGCATGCAAGCGCAGTATGGTGACAGCTGTTTATCGCGAAACAAGATCTACAAATGAATACAGCTCTTCAAATGTGGAAGAACTTCTTTATGTGACAACGAAAGATCGGGTAGCTCATCGACGTCACCCACTAAGGGCAATGGTCAAGTTGTTGAGGGTGAAGTGATGAAAGGGAGTGTTAGTATCCAGCGCAGATATTACAATTTCCGCAAACAAAAAACTAACTACTGATTTCCTTTCCTTCTTGGTACAGATTAACAATGTATCAGCCATTTTGAATGATTTGCTACTCTCCAACGACTACAAGGAAAGACGAGTGACACATTGTATAAAAGTGTTAGCGACTACCCCTCATTCAGAGTCGGATATTTGAGCTGTTGCAAATCGGTGCTCACTGAATTTTAGCAATTCAAAAGAAATTGCTAAAGTTCCTTCACTTTTTGACTCTCCCTCGTACAGAATTAACTGTGGTACTTACTGAAAGACGTGAGAATTTAATGACTTCTATACAAAAAAATAAGCTTCATTTGTTTATTCTGAGATTAAACCCTTAAGTGCAGCGGGCGTGTATGAACGTCCTGCTGAGCTGGTGTGTTTAATGCCCCGGACGTGTATACTAGTCCTTCCAAAGGAGAACTTTTTGTATTGTGCTGCTCAGTTTAAAATATCCGACTACGTTCGGAGCCATGATTTAAAAAAAAACGCATAAATGGATAATTATAATGATATTTAGCGTCACTTAGGTTAGAATACATGTATAAAATTGTTTTAAGGACATTATGACAAACAAAATTATTTAAATACAATATTTTGGCAAAAAATAAACTTAGAATAACCTTTTTTCAAAATGTTCTCTTTTTGTGAAAAATACTTCCTTTATAATAATATTTTGCCTGTATATAGCACAGACCTCTGTACAGAGGCTCAACTATGATGTTTGAAAAATTCACATTATTTTCAGAGTTACCACCCATTAAAAAAATCATCGGCGTTAATTTCTTAAAATTTTTCCTCTCTGTTGTCGTAAAACATGGATAAACCCACTTCTAAGTTATATATTTCAAACATTCTAGTTGATCCTCTGTATAGAGATCTGAGCTATATACAGGCAAAATATTATTATATAAAGGAAGCATTTTTCACAAAAGGAGAATATTTTGAAAAGGGGTCACTCTAAGTTCATTTTTTGTCCAAATATTGTACTTAAATTTTTTTTTATTGTAATACTATTCTTAAAACAATTTTATATACATTTTCTAATTGAAGTGACACTAAATATCATAAATATTATCCATTTATACCCTTTTCCAAAATCACGGTTCCGAACGTTGTCGGATACCTTAAAACTAGTCCCATGCCTTTGAAATACCAATAACATGACATTGACCGTGCTTCTAAAGAATTTACTTATTTCAGAGAAGAGATGGGAAAGGAATTTGAAAGGGTATATTCCAAGAACGTTTAAATTTATAGCTAAGCAATTTTTTTTTCGTTTGAGTGTGTGATCTTTTCTATTCTTCATTTGCTATCATTTTCACTTACCGTGTGTAACAGGAGGTTTTTAATTTTTTGAACAAATGCACTGATGTGATACTGGTTTATTTGTCCAGCCATGTTTTAGGATATATCATAGAACAGATAAAAAAAAAATTATAATTTATTTTTTATTATATTCCAACTTTAAGATTAAATTTTCATTTTATTATTTTATTCTTTCCTTTGTAAAGTGAGAGTAAAAAAATTTTAGGTGGAAAAACAAGCTTTTTCTTCCCCCCCCCCCCAATAAGCATCTTAAGAACGCGCGCCTGTGCTAAAAATGGTGGCACTGGGAGAGGGGGTGAATTTCGTAATATTTCCTCGGCAGTTAAAGGGTTAATTTGTTTTACGTCCTTCAAAATTTAAATTTAACAAATTTTACTCATTGGACTCAAAATAAACTCAATGAAGTCATAATGTAAAGATAGATCACATATGAATGTTTGAAGTAGTTAAAGGATATTTCTTTTTATAATTCTTAAAAGTGATTTTTTTTATAGTATTTATATATATATATACGTTTACCCTATTTTAATATTTACACTGACTAAGAAAAGAAAAAATAGTCAGAAGAAATTACTTCAACTCCAGTACACGAAAATTTTAATTCTGGATTTTTTAAAAAAAGTTTTACCGGTTAAAGGATAATAATATAAAGATGAGTTGGGGAAAAAAGGAGGAAACAACTGTCACGAATATAATCCTGAATTTTTATTTTCTTATGAAAGGCATTTTGGCGATAAAAAACAGCGCCACGCAAGAAAAAAAAAGAAAAAAAAATCTCTTACAAAAACGATTGCCAAGAATAGGACAAGAGAGAAAAACTTGCTCATGTTTATTTTTAATGTAAGCATTCTCTTCAAATATTTACTCTTTATATAAAAGAATTCTTCATACTGTTTTAATGAGCAGAATAAGGGTAAAATTAAGGGA